>JALPQI010012127.1:0-40728 GCA_025490895.1 Thaumatotibia leucotreta
CCTCTTTGTCCTCCTGTCTGAGCCTGTCCCTTGCTAGCCTGACCCACAGCGGGCTGTGGACTCCCCGTGAGGTCACCCGGCTATCTTGTTTAAGCTCTCTTCTGCATTGTGCCGTGGTAGCCATTTTTTCATTATATTTGTCCATTACTCATTGCTTCTCATTATATGGCCTGTCCACATCCATTTTGTAGAATTTTCCTATTTTATTACTTTCCTAAGTTCTTCAGCTTGTATTTTGTCTTTTGTGAACAACTTAACATTGTAAATTTCATTATAGGACAAGCGCTGGGCTGTGGACAGTCAAGACCGAATGATCCTTCAGAAATGTCTAGACAGCCTGCAGCATTGTATCAAAATCAGCTCCTTACAAAGCCTCATTGAGAGATTAGAATGCTTATCAAGACAATTAGGGTAAGTGGCATCATTTGTAATAATTTATGTAGTATGTAATGTACATATATAATATCTTTGGGTGTCAGTGAACTTGTAAGCTTTAATCAGTTTCATCTTTGTTAATATAAACTACATAAGGAATTGTTTTTGATTTGGCTATGTCTTTAGACTAAATAATTCCTGGCTAATATCTTTTAGTAAACTAAATAACAAATATTTAACATATTGTGAAAATACAAAGCAAATCAATATTTTGATTTGTACTTTTTATTTTTCACCAGTAGTTTTCTTTGGTATAATTATGACATCTAATATTTGTAACATATATTTAGTTTTCTAAACACACTGGTACTGTTGTGGAAATATGAATATATGTATTTTTATCTTACTTCACAGGCTTAAATTAGTTGTAGGCACATCAGGTGTCAATATGTTCATATCATCAGATATGTTCTATTTGGAAATACTTGTGGAGTCATCTGGATCTGTGAAAGATGTTAAAATTCATCATGAAGGAAAGGTAACATATAAATTACCTAGTTGCAATATTCAATCATTTAATAAACTAAACATTGAATCTAAATGAAATAATTGTATTTATCAGGTAAGCATTAAACATATACTGTTCACATGAATTTACTTTTATTGAAAGCAAAATTCCAATATATAAATGCACAAGAAAAAGAAGACTGTTCCTACCATTATTTTATTTGCAGAATAATGATTATTAATACATAGTTTTTTTCAGATTGAGCAACAAAGCTGTGAAGAGCTGGTGGCATGCATTTCTAGAGGAGATTTTGCTGATTTTACAGCTCAGTTAGAGGGGCTCACTGCTGTCTACCAACTAAATGCAGAGAAAAAGGTTTATATTATATCATAGTGTCTTCTCAATTGAAACCAGATTACAGGACCCAATTAGATAAAAGTAACTTCTGACTGAGGTCACTTTTGGGGCTTTTCAGGAGTGAACTGTTGAACTGAAAAGTTAACTGACTGAATGATCAGTTAACCATTTTGGTGATGGTACTAATATCACAAAAGTATAAAAATTGGTTGATCATTGCTGAATATATACAGTACTTTCTTGGTTGGGCACTTTCATGTGGGTTTGCAGCCATCATAAGCCACTAACTTTGTCGCTTACACTTTCCATTGGGTATGATTCTGTCATGCAGAGGAAAATATCCATTATTGGCTTGATAACCGGTTTCCTAGTTTACTTACTAATCATCAAAATTGAAGGCAATGTAGAAATGCTCATAAAATATTGTTTTTAATAGGTAAAATGCAAAGCATTTAGTGCACTACAAAGTTTGGAAGAAGACCTGTGTACCCTTCGACAATTACAAAGTATAAACAAGGATCCGTGGGCCCAAGTTCACAAGAGCCCTACTGGCTTTTTGCAGAAGCGCAGAGGAGGTATGAATCTTTGAAATTACTGCTACTATAGAAATTCATAACTAGTTAGGAATAATATATTATGATTATAACTATATGACACCTTAGGATCCTAAGCATAAAACCTATTTCACTTTGGCTCACAATTGCATGTCTAGTGTCAAAGACACTATGAAGAGAATGATGAACAAAAAAAAAAATCAACTTGATTATAGCCAACACGTATTTCCAGGGCACGCCATGCGTCTAACCTACTTCGTGTCACCATATGAACTCCTGGACAAAGAGAAAGGCTTACAGCCGCTAACAGTAGACCTTCTCTCCATGGGCAAGCCATCAGCTTCCAGCGGCCTTGCGTCGCTAGTGGCGCCCTCGCATACGCCTATTGGGCATTCTGCTACAGTTCTGCTGGAGGGATCCACGGCTAACAAGTTGCAGCTTGCACCGATTATCACCAATGGTAGAGGTGGAAAAGGAGTTGTTGGGTATGTTTCAAGTCTCATATTTGACGTAGTGTTTAAAATTAAGGCCTTTGTTCCTTAACCTCTCGTGTGCCGGAAATATTTTTTTCTAATAATTTTCTCGTACTCGGATCCACGTTCCGGCATACAAGGGATTAATAGTGGCCTCTTGAAGGCTCAATGTCCTGGATATACACCATGTTTTTATTGATTTCCGTTAAATTAAAGGGAAGCTTATTTAAGTCAAAAATAATCATTTTCTCTAAGAAACTAGTATCTTCACTCTTTCTGTTATTGAGTTATTTAAAAAATAAGACTTATGACTGAACAAGTGTATTACAACCTTTACTAGTATTACATCCTAATGCTACTTATTTTGACATGTGCCGTCAGTCACCTGAAATTAACTTTTGTGTTATTCTTAAGGTTCTCTCACACTTACCATTTCATTTATTAAGTATGAAAACGAAAAAAAAAATTACCTGGTAAGGTAGCTCCAATTAACGTACCAAGCAGCCTGTTAAATTTAACAGAATTAAAAAAAAACACGGTGTATGCATTCTAAGCTTGGCCATGATATTGATAGCTGAATTTGATATTAAATCTTGTTGCAGAACAAACTCATATGGCGCGATGTACGCGCAACTAGTGCCTCAGAACAGCGCAATGCTGCCAGCATGCTTCACGCTCAAGCTATCTCAGCCCATGCCGTTATGCACGGGCTTAGCCAAGCTGATCCATGCCACTACCGAGGTAATATCATTGAAACAAGTTTCAAGCTTTTTATCTTTCTTGCACCATCATTGATTACCTGCTCAGTGGATTTTTAGGATTGCAATTAGTAAGATGTAACGCAAAAACCCATACAATAATACAAAGTAAAAAATACGCAACGGAGATTTGTGGAGTTTACGGACGATTGTGCAGGCACACCTATTTGAGTAGCTTAAGGATGTAGTACTTTCGAAAGATTAAGTACAGATGTCGCTAGTAATTAGTTTCACAATACCATTGACTAAATCCTCTGTGATTCACGGAAAGTCGTCTGGTGTAATTGGAAGCACGTTGGACCGGTAATCCAGAAAAAGCGGGTTCGAATCCCGTGACATCCGGAGTCTTTCGCAGTTGGTTTTTTCTATGGTAAGCACATCATTAACTTATGGTGCCCAAACCTGGAGCCCTACCAAAACGCACATTGAAAAATTACAAATTTGCCAAAGAGCAATGGAACACTCAATGTTAAAAATCAGAATCAAGGATAAAATTAGAAATCAAAGTATAAGAGAGAAAACTGATGTAAAAGAAGTGGCCGTATTTGTTAAAAAGAGCAAATGGGCCTCGGCTGGCCATATATGCCAAATAACAGACAACCGGTGGACCAGACTCATCACAGAATGGACACCTATGGAAGAAAAAAGAAGGCAAGGTAGACCAAACTATAGATAGAGAGACGAGCTGGGCAGGTTCACAGACACTGGTGGAGAACGGCATGGAACAGAAAGGAATGGGAAAATTTGGGGGAGGCCTTTTCCGCTTGCGACATGCAAAAATAAAAAACACTTAGTATTAAGCATAAATATAATTTGTAAAAATGGCCTGAAATAAAGGCTACTATTAGTACTATTACTATTAAGCACATTTGTTACGAAAATATAAAGAATACATACCGTAAAAAGGGATAAATAGGAATGTAGAGTAAACTAGTCTGTTAGCCCAGGACAAAAAGACCAGTTTAGAATAACACATAATTATGAAAAAATCTGTTGTATATTTACCCCGCCATTCCTATTTACCCCGTTTTACGGTATTCAGATATTGTTTTTCACCATAACATTGATTATTAAGCAATAAGCCAGCCTTCAGTAGTGTAGGGTAGTTATTTATGAACTGAAATAAATATTTATTTCCAGGTGGAAATAGCAGGTGACTGGGCAAACCCACAGCCCATGTTGGGTCTAGTGGCACAACAAGCATACAACAAACTAACTCCAGGCAAAACCATCGAGCTTAATCTCAGCAAAGGACTTTTTGTGGTAAGATGAAATTTCGTTATTTAAAAGTATTATCGTAACTATAAGTCCCATACTCCTACTTGAAAATCATCTTTAACGGCACTTACACTTCGTCATTCACCGAATCAAAGTATGAGGTTACTAGGCAACCAATATTGTTTATGATAAAAAATATATTCACGTGGGTTCGATCCCCGCCTCGGACGTTGGTGATCTTGGTCGTTTCTCATTTGGTATATGACATCCAATATCTATAATAAAAACTATATTTAGATAATTATATTACGTCATGTTTACTCTTTACTTAAATACTTTCTTGTCACAATAACTTGCTCTTGTTATTATTTTATATCATATTTTAGATATATTTTTTGCTTCTTACTAGGCTCTGTACTTTTGGGTGTTTTAATCCTTGCTGTTTGTATTTGTCCTGTTGCTCTGTACAGAGAAATTACCGAAAGCTTGGAATTATACATATTTGTAGTTGTGTTACTAACATAAGGCGACATGAGCGAAACGTGCATTTTTCGACTGTATAAATCACTTTTTTTTAATTCATTCTCCCAGAGTCTACCAGAGCAAACGCAGTGCTATTTCCTCTGCTCGACCAACGCGCTGACAGGGCTGGTAGCCCGCAGCGTGCCCTTCACGCACCCGTCGCACGTGCCCGCGCTGCTGTCCGCGCTGCGGCAGCAGGCGTTGTTCAACGCGCTCGTCGCCAGCTGCGTGCGCCCGCAGCCGCGCCACGGTGAGCATACTGCGGACGACCGAATATTCTACGTTTCTGTTATTACACTTTAGAGAATGAAAACAAACAAATACAAACATAGTGCCACGAAATGGGCCCTACTCAGCATGATGCTGGCTATTCAGCCAGCGCTGGTCTTCCGTAGGGACCATTTGGCGACGGGACGGAAGGAAACACAACACGACGTACAAACTCACAAAACAAAGATATAAAAAAAAAAGTACAAAATAAAAACATATAAAACTTAAAACAAATCTTAAACATTAACAGACACAACGGTAGCTCAGTCTATGCCGTCTTTAAATATATATTTTTTAAATTGAACGCAGCCGATGTTAGCTGCGCCACTAGCGTTCCTTCGAATTCTACGTTTCTGTTACTTCCTCTGACGGACAGCGCGCTGACAGGGCTGGTAGCCCGCAGCCGCGCCACGGTGAGCATACTGCGGACGGAATATTCTACGTTTCTGTTACTTCCTCTGACGAACAGCGCGCTGACAGGGCTGGTAGCCCGCAGCCGCGCCACGGTGAGCATACTGCGGACGGCCGAATATTCTACGTCTCTGTTACTTCCTCTGACGAACAGCGCGCTGACAGGGCTGGTAGCCCGCAGCCGCGCCACGGTGAGCATACTGCGGACGGAATATTCTACGTTTCTGTTACTTCCTCTGACGAACAGCGCGCTGACAGGGCTGGTAGCCCGCAGCCGCGCCACGGTGAGCATACTGCGGACGGAATATTCTACGTTTCTGTTACTTCCTCTGACGAACAGCGCGCTGACAGGGCTGGTAGCCCGCAGCCGCGCCACGGTGAGCATACTGCGGACGGAATATTCTACGTTTCTGTTACTTCCTCTGCCGAACAGCGCGCTGACAGGGCTGGTAGCCCGCAGCCGCGCCACGGTGAGCATACTGCGGACGGAATATTCTACGCTTCTGTTACTTCCTCTGACGAACAGCGCGCTGACAGGGCGGGTAGCCCGCAGCCGCGCCACGGTGAGCATACTGCGGACGGACGAATATTCTACGTTTCTGTTACTTCCTCTGACGAACAGCGCGCTGACAGGGCGGGTAGCCCGCAGCCGCGCCACGGTGAGCATACTGCGGACGGCCGAATATTCTACGTTTCTGTTACTTCCTCTGACGAACAGCGCGCTGACAGGGCTGGTAGCCCGCAGCCGCGCCACGGTGAGCATACTGCGAACGGCCGAATATTCTACGTTTCTGTTACTTCCTCTGACGAACAGCGCGCTGACAGGGCTGGTAGCCCGCAGCCGCGCCACGGTGAGCATACTGCGGACGGCCGAATATTCTACGTTTCTGTTACTTCCTCTGACGAACAGCGCGCTGACAGGGCTGGTAGCCCGCAGCCGCGCCACGGTGAGCATACTGCGGACGGAATATTCTACGTTTCTGTTACTTCCTCTGACGAACAGCGCGCTGACAGGGCTGGTAGCCCGCAGCCGCGCCACGGTGAGCATACTGCGGACGGCCGAATATTCCACGTTTCTGTTACTTCCTCTGACGAACAGCGCGCTGACAGGGCTGGTAGCCCGCAGCCGCGCCACGGTGAGCATACTGCGGACGGAATATTCTACGTTTCTGTTACTTCCTCTGACGAACAGCGCGCTGACAGGGCTGGTAGCCCGCAGCCGCGCCACGGTGAGCATACTGCGGACGGAATATTCTACGTTTCTGTTACTTCCTCTGACGAACAGCGCGCTGACAGGGCTGGTAGCCCGCAGCCGCGCCACGGTGAGCATACTGCGGACGGAATATTCTACGTTTCTGTTACTTCCTCTGCCGAACAGCGCGCTGACAGGGCTGGTAGCCCGCAGCCGCGCCACGGTGAGCATACTGCGGACGGAATATTCTACGCTTCTGTTACTTCCTCTGACGAACAGCGCGCTGACAGGGCTGGTAGCCCGCAGCCGCGCCACGGTGAGCATACTGCGGACGGCCGAATATTCTACGTTTCTGTTACTTCCTCTGACGAACAGCGCGCTGACAGGGCTGGTAGCCCGCAGCCGCGCCACGGTGAGCATACTGCGGACGGAATATTCTACGTTTCTGTTACTTCCTCTGACGAACAGCGCGCTGACAGGGCTGGTAGCCCGCAGCCGCGCCACGGTGAGCATACACTGCGGACGAATATGCGGCGTTTTTACGGCGTTTTTGTTTCATTATTCATTCATTGTCGTCTCGGGACAGGATCCATTGGCATAAAAAAAGATCCACCTCGGACGTTGGTGATCTTGGTCGTTTTTTCTTTTGTATATGACATCCAATATTTATAATAAAAAAAGATGTTTGTCAAAAATTGCAATTTTCTCGCACCCTGTATGTTTTTTCCAAATTCTGTAAACGCCAATCTTCATTAATTTAAAATCGAGGGAAGAACTTCTCAGACATTTTTTTTTAAGACTATTGCTCTGGATCTGGTTGCTACCCTCACTGACCCAAAAATAATTTCCACCATGTAGGTATAGTAATAGGATATTGGCCGTGTGGTGGCGACAGTAAGAATACATTTGTCACCACCCCAACTCCTCCTGCGGGTGTCGTAAAATTCGACTAAGGGATTGAAGTGTCACTGACCATTATTTGATAAAAGAATGATGATAGGCAGCAGCGTCATCATAGTGGACACATTACTGTGACCGCCAACCATTATGGGCATTTACCTCCTAATGCGTCTAAATAGTAGAATAAGATACTTATTGTCGCTTACCAACTATGGACACCGATGTAGCTACTTATTCTAAGCAAATAAAGATTCTATTATATTCTATTCTACGCATAGTTAATAGGAGAGGCCTACGTCCTGATACGTGATGGTGATGATAATAAGGTATAATAAAGCTCTATGTAATCATTGTTTCAGCGCTGGACCTAGAAAACGTGGTCATGTTCGAAGTGAGCGCTTTAACATGGGAGCACATCTCCGTCTCCCTCGAACACCCGCTAGAAGAGAGCATGGCCACAGTCGAGCTAGAACTGTCCGACGCGGCCGCTCCACGGGCGACCGTCCATACTCTGGGCGCCCCACCGAGAGAACATGTTGATGAGTACGTCACTAGGGTGCTGCAGAAGAGCCACTCTATACCCATCACGTTGAGGTAGGTCCAGTCAAAACATCAAACAACCTGTTGTCTGTACCTGTACAGTCTGTAGGAAAAAATATGACAGTGAAACTAGAGTTATCTGACATCTGATTTGGCCGCTCCACGGGCGACCGTCCATACTCTGGGCGCCCCACCGAGAGAACATGTTGACGAATACGTTACTAGAGTGCTGCAGAAGAGCCACTCTATACCCATCACGTTGAGGTAGGTTCAGTCTCTGAACATTATACGGGAGGTACATAGGGAACAGTATAACAGTGAAAGAGTTATCTGATTCGGCCGCTCCATTGGTGATCGTCCGTACTATAGGCGCCACCCCAAGAGAGCACGTCGACGAATACGTCATTAGGGTGATTCAGAAGAGCCACTATACCTATCACGTTAAGGTAAGTTCAGTCTCTGAACATTAAACAGGAGGTACATAGGGAACAGTATGACAGTGAAAGAGTTATCTGACATCTGATTCGGCCGCTCCACGGGCGACCGTCCATACTCTGGGCGCCCCACCGAGAGAACATGTGGACGAATACGTCACTAGGGTGCTGCAGAAGAGCCACTCTATACCTATCACGTTGAGGTAGGTTCAGTCAAAACATCAAACAACAGGTACAGTCTATAGGAAAAACTACTAGAGTTATCTGACATCTAATTCGGCCGCTCCACGGGCGAGCGTCCATACTCTAGGCGATCCGCCGAGAGATCATTTCGACGAATACATCACCAGAGTGCTACGAATACGTCACTAAGGTGATTCAGAAGATCCACTCTATACCCGTCACATTTAGGTAGGTCCAGTCTAAACATCAAACACGAGGTACCATCTATAGGGAAAAGTATGACAGTAAAACTAAGAGTTGTCTGACATCTGATTCGGCCGGTCCGCGGACAAGTGTCCATACTCTAGGCGCTCCGCCGAGAGAGCACGTTAATGATGTCACTAGGGTGCTGCAGAAGAGCCACTGTACCCATCACGTTGAGGTGGGTTCAGTCTCTAAACATCAAACATGAGGTACCGTACATAGGGGAACTAACATGGGAGCACATCTCCGTCTCCCTCGAACACCCGCTAGAAGAGAGCATGGCCACAGTTGAGCTAGAACTGTCCGACGCGGCCGCTCCCAGGGCGACCGTCCATACTCTGGGCGCCCCACCGAGAGAACATGTTGATGAGTACGTCACTAGGGTGCTGCAGAAGAGCCACTCTATACCCATCACGTTGAGGTAGGTTCAGTCGCTAAACATTAATCAGGAGGTACATAGGGAACAGTATGTCAGTGAAAGAGTTATCTGATTCGGCCGCGCCATTGGTGATCGTCCATACTCTAGGCGCCCCACCGAGAGAACATGTTGATGAATACGTCACTAGGGTGCTGCAGAAGAGCCACTCTATACCCATCACGTTGAGTTAGGTTCAGTCTTTAAACATTAAACTGAAGGTACCGTCTATAGGAAAAAGTGGCTATGAAACTATAGTTATCTGACATCTAATTCGGCCGATTCACGCGCGAGTGTCCATACTCTAACAAACAAGAAGTACAGTCTATAGGATAAAGATTGGGACAGTGGAAGTAGAATTGTATCACGCAGTCCCTTCACACGAGTATGCATACTTTGGACGCATCCAAGGGCGGTCTTAATACAGTGTAATTTGGCACACAAATGCCTAATAATTGTGTTCACTATACTAGTATAGTCAAAGGCAATGTATGTATACAGTAGCGATGTAACGAATATTCGCATTCGCATTCGCGAATATTCGCATGTTTTAAAATATTCGCATTCGTATTCGCATTCGCAAAAAATTGACGCGAATATTGCGAATATTTTTATCTAATTATTTTGTTCACTTAAGGCAAGAAGTACTACATTCTAAAGTTGACCTTAATACCTAGATGTCTAGGAAATAGAAATTGCGACTCTAAAAAATGATATATTTTAACTGAATGATGAATAAAACGTTATATTTCAGTATTTTCAGTTAATAAAACACAAATGATACGTATAATTAAACAAAACAGTCGTGGCGATTGCGAAGACGGTGACACCTAGTAGCTTTGGAGACAAACTAATCGCTTAGTTTTGAATTTACTTCTAAATACTAAGTCTTCAGTGTAATAGGTATTTCTGGTAAAATGTCCCTAAATGTCACTGCTAAATACTTCTTTAACCAAAGATATTGACGCAAAAGGACCTGTTCTTTGCGTTTCATTGCGCCTGTGCAATATTTTTGGATTTTGAATGAATGTTTATTATTATTTTCAACTTTATTGCACAATATTGCACATACAAAAGAGTATAAATGGCGGACTTAATGCCTTTGGGTATTTTATATCAGCAATGTATGTATAGGTATGTATGATACCCAATATTCGCATTCGCATTCGCATTCGCGAATATGAATCGCAAATATTCGCATTCGCATTCGCGAATATTCCTAAACCGATATTCGTTACATCGCTAGTATACAGTGCAGTTATTATTCAATTCCTTATTTCAATGGCTAAGGTGAAATTGTGTATTTATGGCCTTCAAAAATATGTCATTTATTTTCATCCTTATCCTTCAGACATACGTTCTAAATTGAATATTCGTACATAGTATTAGACATGATTCTGCTGACGTGACCATTCACGATTATCACACACATACGCACGATTTTACATATTGATAATATCCTGTTATTATGCCAATCCCTTCTATAACTAAATATATTTCAAAAAATAATTAAAAAAAAGGTCACCTGCCCTTCATTAATATCCTGTTAAAAAGAGTATGCCATTGGACCACTTCAAACTTTGATCATAACTGTCTTCCACAGGGCACTAACTAAAATCTGGGAGCGCGAAGCGACCACCAAACACATGAACGGAGGCTACTCCGCGTTGGATTCAAATTTTAGCTGCGGCCTGGGGGGCCTCGACCCCGGGGGCGACGTCAAGCACGAACCGGGGGCCATGGGCGGCCGCGCGTTGTTTCCCTCCAACGTCAACCATCCACATCAAGGAGGTGAGATCTTATGTCTCTTTGTTAAAGTCTGTTTTAGCTGCGACTTGAGGGGCCTTGACTGACGGCAAGTACTAACCGGGGTCCAACCATCCACATGAAGGAGGTGAGATCTTATGTCTTTTTAATAAAGGCTATTTTAGCTGCGACTTGAGGGGCCTTGACTGCCGGCAAATACTAACCGGGATCCTTGCGCGGACACGCGTTGTTTCCCTCCAACGTCAACCATCCACATCAAGGAGGTGAGATCTTATGTCTCTTTGTTAAAGTCCATTTTAGCTGCGACTTGAGGGGCCTTGGCTGACGTCAAGTACGAACCGGGGGCCTTGGGCGGCCGCGCTCTCTTTCCCTCCAACGTCAACCATCCACATCAAGGAGGTGAGATCTTATGTCTCTTTGTTAAAGTCTATTTTAGCTGCGGCTTGGGGGGCCTCGACCCCGGGGGCGACGTCAAGCACGAACCGGGGGCCTTGGGCGGCCGCGCG
Source organism: Thaumatotibia leucotreta (assembly GCA_025490895.1). Lineage (NCBI taxonomy): Eukaryota > Metazoa > Arthropoda > Insecta > Lepidoptera > Tortricidae > Thaumatotibia > Thaumatotibia leucotreta. The sequence goes on from JALPQI010012127.1 coordinate 11,627, forward strand.
TTGTTTCCCTCCAACGTCAACCATCCACATCAAGGAGGTGAGATCTTATGTCTCTTTGTTAAAGTCTATTGTAACTGCGATTTGAGGGGCCTTGGCTGACATCAAGTACGAACCGGGGGCCATGGGCGGCCGCGCGCTCTTTCCCTCCAACGTCAACCATCCACATCAAGGAGGTGAGATCTTATGTCTCTTTGTTAAAGTCTATTGTAACTGCGACTTGAGAGGCCTTGACTGCCGGCAAGTACTAACCGGGGGCCATGGGCGGCCGGGCGCTCTTTCCGTCCAACGTCAACCATCCACATCAAGGAGGTGAGATCTTATGTCTCTTTGTTAAAGTCTGTTTTAGCTGCGACTTGAGGGGCCTTGGCTGACGTCAAGTACAAAGGGGTCCTTGCGCGGCCGCGCGCTCTTTCCCTCCAACGTCAACCATCCGCATCAAGGAGGTGAGATCTTATGTCTCTTTGTTAAAGTCCATTTTAGCTGCGAATTCCGAGGCTTCGACTGAATGTCAAGTACAATGGGGGCATTAGGCCCTCTAACTTCAACCATCTGTATCTAAGTAGGATCGTATGTCTTCTTGACATAAAGTCTATTTTAGTTGCGATTTGAGGAGCCTCGACTGACGTCAAGTACTAACCGGGTTTCTTGAGCGGCTGCGTGCTCTTTTCCTCCAACGTCAACCATCCGCATCGAGGAGGTGAAGCCTAATGTCTTCTTGATAAAGTATATTTTAGCTGCTACTTGAGGGGCCTCGACTGACTGATGTCAAGTACAAACAAGGGGCATTAGACCCTCCAAGTTCAACCATCTGTAATCTAAGTAAGATCGTATGTGTTCTTGACATAAAGCTTATTTTAAGTGCAACTTAAGGGGCCCTATTCTAGGTGTGGGACGACATGCGTATTATTGCGTATCCGTTTTCGCCGATGTCAATCATCCTCATGAAGGAGGTGAGGTCTTACGTCTTCGTGATAAGATCTATTTTAGCTGCGACTTTAAGAGCCTCGACTGACGTCAAGTATTATCAAACCGAAATCAGAAGGGGATTCGAAAGTACTGTTGACACAACATATGACAACGTTTACCAAGAAAAGAGTTGTTTATAGATGTAGTGAGTGATTAATTAATCTATTGTCTGTAATTATCTGCATTGAAACTATGAATATACCCTATATTGACTGCATGTTGTGTCAACAGTACTTTCGAATCCCATTCTAATCGCGGTTTGATACTAACCCGGAGCCACGAGTGACCGCGCGCTCGTTCTTTCCATCAACCATCCTCATCAAGGAGGTGAGGTCCTACGAGTATGTCTTCTCGATAAAGGTGCTTTTAGATGTTAGGGGCCTCGACAGATTTCAAAGAACTTACAAAACACAGGCTTGGGTTAGGCGCGCGATCTTTCCTCCCAACGGCCATACTATGGTCCGATGGGAATACGTACCTTAAAGAATTATTTCTCGTGAGCGTATTAACATACAGTAAAACAAACTAAATGTTTTCCCAGCTTATCGTTAATTAATTGCAACGAAATAATATTTATATGAAACTACGCAATAACGCAAATTATGATCTAATCTACTTTTTTTATTTATTTACATAAGGCAAATGCCTGTGTCACGCTCAATCAGCTCAATCAATGTCATTGTATAACAAGAAAATATGACATTGATTAAGTTCGACATTGATGAGGTTGCGTAACCTAAAATATCATTATCTATTTGCCCACTTTGATATACATAAATAACTTTGTTGGATCAGATATTTGAGAGGCCACTTACTTGAATCCAGTAGCGCTTTCGGGCACGTGGCTGCCGGGGACGATTTAACTTGATTGGGGCCGCCCAGGCTGATTACCAAACATTTCACTCATAGGCCTTGGGTCGAAGGAAGGCCAGGCAGTGTTCAGAAGAATAATTGCAGCGACGGTTTTCACTATATTAAATTTTATGCGCGAGCGCGGCGTAGGGCATGCGTTTCGAGTCGCAACGGCCATAGAAGAGATTATCACCCAGAGGGCGCTGTAGTGCCTTGGAAAGGCCTTGGAATTCGATCGTAAAGTTGCCAACTCAAAAACTGACATGAAAAATAAAACTTAATCTCTCCAAATTGTGTTGTCTTGTATGTGAAATAGAAATACCTATTTACTCACTAGAAAAAAAATATATATATGTAAAACTATCTGTTCCTCGTCGGAACATGCCGCTCACCTTAAAAGCACGTAGTGTCTTTTAAAGAACATTTAACTGAAAATGTAGAAAAGTTTAACAAAAAAAAAGAGTATATCTATGCCTAAACTTAAGTGCTAATATTAAGGTCGTAACGATTTTATGAATCATTCTAAGGGTAAGGGGCAGACCTTGACTACAGGTCGTTTATAAATTGTGTCCCCACTCTTTAATGTCACAACGCGTATTATATTGTCCGAACCGGGATGGACAGCGTGAATGCGCGCGAGTTTCCATTGCAACGGCGGCAAGTGGTCGTCGCACACCACGACAACAGTACCTTCACGAATAGCGGGGCCACGATCCTGAAGCCACTTCATGCTTTGTTGAATTTGGTGTAAATATTCGCGACTCCATCGTGACCAGAAATGCTGGACAGCTTGTTGTATCCACCGCCAGCGAGTAAGGCGACTAGGGTTCTCGTTAATCAAGGAAACGTCCGGAAGGGCCGTTAAGGGTTCTCCGATTAAGAAATGACCCGGTGTTAAGGGGAGTGGATCCGTAGAATCCGAACTTAACACGCAGAGCGGGCGTGAGTTTAAAACTGCCTCGATTTGACACGTTAGAGTGTGCATTTCATCATAGGTTTGAGTCCGTGTACCTATCACGCGATGTAAATGTGTTTTAAAACTTTTGACAGCCGCTTCGAACAATCCACCGAAATGACTAGCGTAAGGTGGCTGAAAATGCCAAGTTAATCCTTGTTTCAAAGTTTGGTGGTTTAAAACGTTCATTACCGAATCCTGGCGAAGAAACGCATACAATTCTTTAAGGTAATTGTTACATCCCATAAAGTTACGTCCACAATCTGTATAAATATCCGTACACTGTCCTCTGCGAGAGGTAAAACGTCGTAACGCAGCTAAAAAACCCTCCGTAGAAAGCTCCGAAACGAGCTCGAGGTGTACAGCCTTAACGCTCATACATACAAAAACTGCAACATAACATTTAACTATTTTAGCATTGCGCACCTTATTTGCGCGAACGTAAAATGGCCCACAGAAATCACACGAAGTTTTAATAAAGACCCGAGCGGGCCGTAAGCGAACCGCGGGGAGTGATCCCATGCGCGGTTGCACGCGCGTCGGACGTGCGCGGAAGCAAGGAATGCAGCGATGTATGCGCAGTCGCACAATATCACGGCCCGATATAATCCAATATCGCTGTAGGAGCGATGTTTGCACACACTGTGGACCTGCATGTAATTCATTGATATGAGCATCGTCAATAATAAGATAAGTGAGCGGATGTCGTTTAGGTAAAATTAATTGATGTTTTGCCTCATATGGTAAAAATGATTTATGGATGCGACCCCCGACGCGTAACAATCCGTCATTATCTAAGATAGGCGAGAGACGCCGTAGGTTGGTAGGTATTTTGTTTGAAGAAATATTTTTAATGTCATCATTAAAAACCTTTTGTTGGGTAACGAGTATCAATCGTTTCAATAGTAAGGGTCACGGTCCATACAAAGTTGAGAAAAATTGTGCGCTGCGAGTTACAGTTTTGTAATTTTAACTAGAGCTAGAGGGTCTCAAAATAGTTGTTTTTAGATGTGGAGGGAAAACCAATTCCCCCCCTGAGCGCGGGGGGAGGGGGGTGAATGGGCATGCGGAAGGGTTGCGTTTAATATTTTTTTACTAATTAATAAGGTCTACTATGGGTTGTTTGGTATCATTTTCGTGTAAAACGGACCTGGAAAATCCATTTTTTATCATAAACATGAGCAATTTCATATAAAAATGTAGATTTTTTGGAGTAAAAGTAAAATAGTTACCGTTTTTATTTTAATTTAAGCGTCATATAAGTATTAAAAAACCAACTTATCCAATTTAAAAAAATACTGTCAGATAGCATATTTATTGCAAATTTTAAAAATATACACATTTTGTAGTCTTTCATACAAAAGTTCACTGAAAAAAAAATTTACCTGACGCGTACCTCCAACAAAAACCTCCGCGTAACCTCAAAAAAGAGACTTTTGTGCCGGCAACTGATCATAGATTATACATGTATTTTTGTACTTACGTATTATTGTTCATATTACAATTGTAAATATTTATTGATATGAATGTAAATTGAATATTTTCTGATCTTCTTTTTTTAAATAACCTAAAATGAATTTTATTTGTTCAGATTTTATTTTTAGATTTTATCGATTATTGTTTACCTCGTGTATATTATACTTATATCTGGTCTATCTGATCACATGTATGATATATAGTATCTGACTATATGAATCGGAATGGGTAATCATTTTTACAAGTGTTATTAAGGTAATGATCTCATTACCAAAGACGATAAAGGTAATTTTCACTAACCGGGACTAAACAACTAACCCAGTTCACCCACGTTAAATGTTTATATCATATGGGATTTCACAATCAATTGTTAAACGTTTACTTCATAAATCATCATTATTACCATATCAGCCGAAAGACGTCCACTGCTGAACATAGGCCCCAAAGATTGCCACAATGACCGGTCCTGCGCCACTCGCATCCAGTGGACTCCTGAGGCCTTCACTGTCCACCTTGTGGGGGGCCTACCCACGCTGTGCCTTCCACCTACGAGGCCGCCGCATTGGCCATCGGTTCTACGTGCAATGTGCCCGCCCACTGCCACTTTAGTTCAGTGATTCGGAGAGCTATAGAGCTATACTTTGGTTTTGCTGCGGATCGTCTCATTTCTAATACGACCTCGCAGAGAGACTCCCGTCATAGCCCTCTCCATTTCCTTGTGGTTGACTTTTAAGCTTTCTTATGAGGCCCATTCTAAGCGACAACGTTTCAGTACTCAGTTCATCACTCTTTTAAGTCTTTGATCAGTGTGTGTTGCGGAGTATTGGACGAAAAGATGTGTCGTAGCTTCCCAAACGCTGCCCAACCTAGTCGGATTCGATGATTGACATCTTACTCAAAATTGGACCTACCTAACTGGGTAGTTTGTCCTAGGTATATTGTAGTCGTTTACACCTTCGAGTTTAGTCTCCGATTGTAACGGGAGTTTTCGTCTTATCCATGTTCATCCTAAGACGAACGCACCCGAAGTCGCTACTGAGGTCAACGAGCATCGTACTGAAATCTTCCAAGGTGGTGGTCTTGGCTGAGGACCACCGTATCATCAGCGAATCGAAGGTGAGGTACTCGCTGTTTATATTCACGTTCTCCAGTCCAGTCTTAAAGACATCTTCCAGTGCAGCGGTAAACAGATTAGGGGAGATGACACCTCCTTGCCTGACTCCCCGCTGCAGTATAATATGCTTCAAGATCTGGTCTTGGAGTCGGATTGACATAGTGGCGCTTTCGTACAAACACCTCAACATTTCGACATAGCGGTAGTCTACTTGGTGCCGTTAAAGAGACTGTAGTACTGCCCAGAGTTTCAATCAAATCGAAGGCCTTGGGGGTTACCATGACGTACTAATGTGATTCAGTTTAGGTTCTGGGAAAGGGGCAGTAATACACGACTCGTATAACCTTGTCCCTTTCTCTAGACCTAAATTAAACCGCATTACTACGTCATGGACCCCCCTTATCGTAGTCCACAAACGCTAAACGCTAAACAGAGGGGCAGGTTATACCGATTCCTCGGTCTTCTGTATAACATTTACGAAACGCCAATTCGGAAACCGGCTTGTTCGGCAGGCTGGAAGTCATCAAGCCTGCGTGCAAGACGATTCGTAATGACTCTTGAAAATATTTTATAAATATGGCTCGGAAGTGAGATGGATCGGTAGTTCTTCGATAAGGCGTTGTCATCTTTTTTCAAGAACAGTACCACCACTCTTCTGTTCCATGCCTAAGGCGTTCTCCCTTCCGGAGTTGAACAACTTCTGAAGGGCCATACGGATTGGTTTACCACCTGGCTTCAGATGCTCAGCTATAAATCCGTCTTCCCCAGACGCCCTGTTATTTTTGAGCTATTCAAGAGCCATTCTAATATCACAAAGGCTGATGTCCGGGATATCCTCTGTATAGTGCCGGGTCAGTCACTTACTTCATAAGAAATTTATCAATTATCAAATTCCGTGTGAAATATACGTTTAACCCGGGTTGCTTGGTTAACCCAGGTTGATGCAATTTGCTCTAACAGACATTATGGAGTATTTCGTTTACGCAAAATCGCTAAATTTCCGCAGTAGAAACGTACTGTCAACAATAAGTCAAAGCAACGTCCCTTTTTTATTCGAGGTACGCGACAGGTGCAATTTTTTTACAACTTATTTTTGCATGGTAAGTTCCAAAAAGTATATATTTTTAAAAACTACAATAAATATGCTATCTTGTAGTATTTTTTTTATTTTCATATATTTATTTGGTAATACTTATATAACGCAACAATCAAAATAAAAACGGTGATTATTTTACCTTTATACCAATAATTATTTTTTTATATATGAAAATCCTCATGTTTATTATCAAAAATGAATTCCCCGTGTCTGTTTTATATGAAAATGATACCAAACAATGAATAGTAGGCCTAAATATTAGACGAAAAAATTTTTAACATAACCCTTCCGTTTGCACATTCACCCCCCTCCCCCCTCGGTCAGGGGGGGAATTGATTTTCCCTCCACATCTAAAAATTTTTATTTTTACACCCTCTAGCTCTGGTAAAAATTACAAAACTGTAACTCACAGCGCACAATTTTTTCCATTTGGACCTCTACTACAATGCAAAATTATACTCTGGTACTGTGATGTGCTCAGGAAAAGTACGTTTATGTTTTCTACATTTGTTATAGAAACGGAATATTAGTGCTGTAACGCGAACTAATTTACCTAACGACGAAAATCGTGTAATAAGAATATCATCGTCCGAAGTATTAGGTAGTGCTGACGCACATACGCAAGCATTATCTGTGGATTCCGGTTTATTGCGTCTTTCTTCTAAAGGATTTGCCAACTGTTTTTGTACCGGCCAGGAGTGTTGACTTAGTTGGAGCCATGGAGGGCCATGGTACCACAAGTCATTCTGTACCAGCGCAGCGGGCAGGAGGCCGCGGGACGCCGGGTCGGCGCTGTTGTCGGCTGACGGGACGTGGCGCCAGCAGCTCGCCGGGACGCGGGACAGAATCTCACTGGTACGGTTAGAGACGAAAGTTTTCCATTCGTGAGGGGATGATCGGAGCCATCCTAACACAATGGAACTATCGCACCACGCGTGAATTTGATCGGTACGAATGCGATCACCGTAAATGTGCATTACCCTTTCGATTAGTTTTGACAGAACCACACATCCCATTAGCTCTAATCGTGGTATTGTAAGACAAACCCGCAAGGGTGCAACGCGCGTTTTTGCCATTATCAGATAGGTTTGAACCTTGCCATTTTTGTCGGTAAAACGTATGTAAACGCACCCTGCGTACGCGATTTGGCTTGCGTCTGCGAATCCGTGAATTTCGATTGAATTGAAATTATTTGTATTAAAAATATGACGCGGAAATGATAACTGTGATAAGAGCGGTAGCTCGTTAACGAAATTTGTCCATGAGTTCACGATATCAATCGGAGGTTCTAGGACCCACGGAACCTTGGCCAACCACAGTAGTTGGATCAAATGTTTAGCAAACAATGTCACTGGAGATAATAACCCGAGTGGGTCGTAAATTTTGGCAATTTCCGATAGAATAGCACGCTTAGTACAAACTTTGGAAGTACTTTGTACGTTGAAACTAAATGTGTCGAATCCGGGATTCCATTGAAGTCCAAGAACCTTAACTCCGTGGTCACTTTCCATTTCAGAGAAATGAACCATTTCGCGCCGCTCACCATGTGAGTCCGGCGGTCGCGTAGCCATGAGAATAGCGGATGAGTTACTTTGCCACTTTCGCAGCTCAAACCCGGCCGACGCGCAAATACCTATCAACTCCTGCTGTAGGGCGAGGGCTTCGACTACACTATCTGCGCCTGTGACGACGTCGTCGACAAAAACATCATTGAGTAGTACAGGTGCCGCTAACGGGAAACGCTCAGCTTCGTCGTGAGCTAATTGTTTTATTGTTCTTAGGGCTAGGTACGGAGAGCAATTCATACCGAAGGTGACGGTACAAAGTCTATATTCGCGTAAAGGTTCTTCGGGTGATTGACGCCAAAGGATGCGCTGAAAATCCCTGTCACTACCGCGGACAAGTATATTGCGATACATTTGCTTAATATCGGAACAAAATGCAATGTTATGTAATCTAAATTTGAGAAGAACGTCAACAATGTCTAAGTGTAACTTAGGACCCGTTAACAAAACGTCATTTAACGAATACCCACTCGTCGTACGACATCCGGCGTCGTAAACGACACGAGTACGGGTGGTACTTGAATTTTTGACTACGCAGAGGTGGGGGATGTAATAACTCGCGCCAGCGGGGGGGTTAACGTCCGCGGGCTCCATGTGGTTGAGGTCCACGTACTCCTGGAGGCACGCGTGGTAATCCGCCTTTAACTGGGGGTTGCGTTCTAGACGGTATTCCAATTTATGGAATCGCGCCAAAGCAATTTGCCGCGACTCGCCGAGGGGCGGTGCGTCAGGCTTGAATGGCAGAGCGACAACGTATCGCCCTGTATCGTCACGTGTATGCGTCTTTTGAAAAAAGGATTCGCATAACTTTTCATCGGGAGTGTAACTCCGCGTTTCTGGAACTGACTCCAGCTCCCAGAACTTCTGAAGATTGTCGTTGTCAAACGAGCTAAAAGATGTGTGAAGTGGAGTCGAAACATTAGTATTGAAAGTTAATTTACCGAATAGTAAATAACCAAATATGCTGTTGATAGCGGTAGGCGTTCCAGGTTGACCTCTTATAAGGCCATCTCGTAAAATATAGGATAGAATATCCGCACCGAGTAACATCTCCACAGGCTGTGGTTTATGAAATTCAGGGTCGGCCAACACCAATCCCTGTAAATGTGGCCATTCGGCCGGTGCTAGTGGTACACTAGGCATCGTCGGCATTAATTTAGGCATAATGAACGCTTCGACGGGAATAACCGGTTGTTGTTTGCCCTTAGGCGTAATTGAGCACGTCACTGTACCCCTGGGTACAACTGGTACCCCACCTCCGATACCCAATATCGGTACGCTATCCTGTCGCCGCGGTAAGTTGAGCCGCTGTACACACGATTCCTCAATAAGCGTAGCTTGAGATCCGCCATCTACTAGGCAGCGAATAGTATTAATTTTATTTCCTCCGAAATAAATATCAACCCAAGTGGTTGACAATAACACCGTGGTAGTCTGTTTACCTACAACATGTGTATTAGCGACGTACGAAGGATGAATGACTGCACCTGTGTCACATTGCTCCGTAGGAGCGAGCGAGACGGCAGCGGGTGTCGCTGTTTCACTTATAATCGAGAATGAACTATTCGTTGGTAAATGGATTAAAGTATGGTGCTTCTTATTACATTTACGGCAAGTAAAATGCGATTTACAACTCCTAACGTCGTGCCCGAGACACAGGCAGTTGTAACATACATTTTTTGTTTGTACGAATGAAAATCTATCCTGTACCGGTAAATCCAAAAATTCTAAGCATTTACTTAAAACATGAGCACCTTTGCATTTCAAACAAGAACGAACTTTATTCTTATTTTCATAAGGTCGATTTTGGTCTGGAGCCACACTCGCGTTAAATATGCGTTTTATATTTGTTTGATTGGAATTTGTATGTGTATTGTTTTTATTACATACGGACATATTTTTGGTGGACTGTATGAATGAATTGGAAACATTAATCATTTGTTCTGCTGACAGTTCGCGCTCTAAGAACGAGATTAGTGTATTTACTTTAGGTATTTCGTTCGGGTTAGTTAGAGATCGCTCATATTCTTTTCGCGTATTTACGGGAATTTTACGAAGTATCAGGTTTAAGAGTACGAAGTCCCATTCCGTAACCGGAAAACCCATAACTTCGAGCGCCTTTATATTTTCGTGGTAAACATTCAATAACTGCCGTATAGCAACAGCTGATCGGCCAGAACAGGTTTCGATATCGAACAATTTATCCAGATGTTGTGATGCAATTATGCGTTTGTTATCATATCGGGATTTAAGAATATCTAACGCGATTGAATAATTTTCATCTGTTATGGGAATTGATTTAATTAAATTGTGTGGCTCGTTTTTTACGGATAGCAGTAAATACCTAAACTTTTCCGCATTCGTATAGGCATTGTTGTCGTGAACCAGCGATTGAAATAGATCGAAAAAGGCAGGCCACGCTGTGAGGTCGCCGTGATACTCGGAAAGCGACAACTTTGGTAGACATCGACGATCGTTGTTAAACGAGTCTTGGGGGGTGAAAACACGGCTCGCGCGCCGCTTTTGTTCGTCTACCTGCTTTAAATTATTTAAATGCGTAACTATCGCGTAGTACAAATCATTAAAATCGTTACGAATCTTAATATTTGCTTCTTTGTTGAAGTTTTCTGATTTGATTAACGCTTTTTCGATTTTAGTTTGAATTTTAGTAAACTTCCGCTGATGCACCGTGAGATCTATTGTTCTAGACCGAAACTGCTCGACATTAGTCGCTGCGAATTGTAATGTTCTTTTCAATTCGTCGAGAATTAAATCCCGTTCAAAGATATCTTGTGTAATACACGACGTATCGAATTCGGCATTGCCGTCTTTGGGATTAGGAACCATTTTGCGAAGACAAAGATGGCGGTAATGACAACGCGAAATCGAATTATAAACGTGTGAAAACTGGGTACGAAATACCGCAAAACACAACAAGAGCAAGACAACACAACCTGGCAAAGATAAATCCGGATCGAACGAATCAAAAATTATGTTGGATCAGATATTTGAGAGGCCACTTACTTGAATCCAGTAGCGCTTTCGGGCACGTGGCTGCCGGGGACGATTTAACTTGATTGGGGCCGCCCAGGCTGATTACCAAACATTTCACTCATAGGCCTTGGGTCGAAGGAAGGCCAGGCAGTGTTCAGAAGAATAATTGCAGCGACGGTTTTCACTATATTAAATTTTATGCACGAGCGCGGCGTAGGGCATGCGTTTCGAGTCGCAACGGCCATAGAAGAGATTATCACCCAGAGGGCGCTGTAGTGCCTTGGAAAGGCCTTGGAATTCGATCGTAAAGTTGCCAACTCAAAAACTGACATGAAAAATAAAACTTAATCTCTCCAAATTGTGTTGTCTTGTATGTGAAATAGAAATACCTATTTACTCACTAGAAAAAAAATATATATATGTAAAACTATCTGTTCCTCGTCGGAACAAACTTAATTGAGGTAAAGTGGGAAATATGAAACGGTTTTTAATGGAGTAAGACAAAAAGCTACCAGCAGACGCTGTGGGAGCATTCCATGGGCTGTCCCGTACAAACGCGTGTATATTTCGATGATTTGAGTTTTCTTCCGAGTTATTACATATATTTTTGAGTAATTTTTGACTCCTCTAGTCACGAAAGAGGACTTTTGATAAACCCACAATTTTGAGAAAAATCGTGTTCGTACGGGACACCGGTGGACTTTTTCGTGGAATGCAACTGTGTCAGAAGGACGACGTTTTGTCTTACCTCATTAAAAAAACCGTTTCGTCTCACCCCGCCTTACCTTACTTGAAAAAAATACAGAAAAATGACCAACAATATGTTTTATAGGTGCCTACCTCTCAGATCAACAACACCACCATCTCTCAATGATGTGCCAAGATACCGAAAAGACACAAGACGAGCGAAAATCGAAAAAGCGAAAATCCGACTCCGATCCCTGGCTTACGGGGCCTAAAAAAGGAAAACCGGGCAATATGGGTGAACTGCAGGACTCAGACAGCGAGAGCGAAAACTCGGATGTAAATGAGGATGATAACACTATGAATAGTAATTCTACGAACGATGAGCAATCGTCGGTGTCGCAGAATGAATTCGCGTCGGATGTGGAGATGTCGGGGATTGATGCGACTGACGCGCTCGCGACTGACACGAGACAGTCGTCTGATATGGACAACTCGAATGATGGGGATGTGGAGGATATTATGAGGTTTGTTTCCATTCTATTCGAAATATTATTATAGATAAAATGAACTGTGGAATGTAAATCCTGGTCGAGACATACGTATTAACCCTTAATCGGACAATGGGAATATGTTTCCCACCTGTTTTAAATCTTGTGTCTCACTGAAATTAAAGGCCAAAACCAATGAAATTTTGGTGTGACTCGTGTTTGATTAAGGGTTAATCATTACATAATCAGATAAGCACTAGTAACCGAAGATCTTCTCAGAAAACACTAATTTCTTAAGTTTTGAACTCACTAAAAAAGCTCTTACTATAAATTCGCTGTTAGGTACTAATGTAATGTAATTATGTTGGTAAAGTCTAGTATGTTCCAAGATATTTTTTTATGTCTCTCAAATAAGTACACCTCTTTTACATTCTAAGCAACAAGTATTTTAAATTTTAGGTATTATAAATTGTATAAGCTATTAAGTAATATTATTTTCTATTTAACTATTAATAATAATAGTTGACTGGTAGTGAATGTCTTATGGCATTAAGTCCGTAGTCTTTTATACTCTATTTACTGTGCAATGAATATTAATAAACAATCCTCTTCTGTATTGCAGGAATTCTTTTCACAAGTCTGAGCACAAACGGCAAAAGTTGAAAAAAGAAGAAAATCGTAGCAGAAGCGCGTCCTCGTTGCTTCTGGATCTGACGGAGGGCAAGTCCTACATGCCTTCTTCCGTCAGCATCACGCCCATCGGCACTAGCGCCAACCCGGCCACCTCCAGCTCTGGGGCGCTCTCCTCTATGCTGTGCCTCGACCGGCGACCCGGGATAGAGATCATCCCCATCACCGCAGCCGCCCCCGCCGCTCTACCCAGCTCTATCACCATCACACCCATAACCAACTCACAACTCAAATCACTCGACATACGATCCGAGAAAAAATCCAGATCTGAAGAACGCAGCAAGGAGAAGAAGAAGAAACGACGCAGGGACGACTCTATGGGTCCTCCGGAGAAAGTCCCTCCGAAACAGGATCCGCTTACCAAGCCGGTATCCGTCAGCATCAAACCGACTGACGGCTCGCCCATGCGCGCAACCTCCCCAAACTCGCTGCTTAGAAAATTCAGCCCGAGCCCGACACACGGCAGGTCAGTTTCTATAACTAAATCGCCTAGCCCTAGCACGGTTAAGAGCATGGGGAAACCGTCGGGCACGTCGAGCCACCACAGCAGCCCGAGGCATTCGCCCGTGCAGAATAGCCCGAAGCATTTATCAGGGTATTCGAGTCCAAAAAACCACAGCATATCCTCCCCTAAACACAGTTCATCCGGCTCAGGCAAGCCCAGTATGTCCGCCCTGAAGTCCGCCGCCAGCGGCTCGCCGTCCGGCAAGTCCGGGACCACGGGCTACGATCTCTCCAAAAAGATTTCCAAAGACAGCTACAGCTCTAGCTCTTCCACCTCCAGGGACAAAGAGAAGAAACATTCCGGCTTATCTTTTTCTAGCTCCGGTAGAAGTAGTCCTAAATTAAAAAACCCAATGAAACTAAAAGCGCTAGAGATAACGCCGATCTCCTGTGATACTCCAGTCAACGAACCTCTCATATCCCCACCGAACGTCGAAGTGAACAAGTCGAACGCCCCTAGCCAGGCACGCAACAGAAAAGGCTCTCTCAGCGCTGTGATAGACAAGTTAAAATCCGCCCAACACTGCGGCACTGAAACCGAATTAGGAGGAAGCAAATCTAGTTCTTCCAGTAGCTCTAGTAAATTTTCAGAATCAAAAAACAGTTCAAGTAGCAGTAGTAAAATCAGTGAAAACAAAAACCAAGAGTACATGGTGAAACCTAGCTTAGACGGAATGAAAATCACTATCAACAAAACGAGAACTAAAGACTCATCGAGCAGTAGCTCTAAATTAAATTATAGTAGCTCTAGTTCAAGTAAACAGTCCTCGCCGCAGCTCACTCCCCCGAGTCAGGGTTCTCCGAAAACCCACACTGGACTGAAGCCAGGGGTCATGAGCGGCCCTGCCTCGAAGAAGACGCAAGTTATGCAATCTTCCAAGTCCGGCAACGTGACGCCCGGCTCCACCCCGCCCAAGGCGAACACGAGCCCCTCCGAATCCTCGGGCAGCTCCGGCGGCGTACCCAAAGTGCCTTATTCCAAGTCTTCCAGCTCCAGTGCTGGCATGAATCTATCCAAATCCGCTTCGAAAACGAGCTCCGGCTCCCCCAAAAGCAGCAGCACCGATATGGCCAAGATCATCAGAGACCGAGAGCGGGAGAAGGCGCGGACTAAACTTATGAGCAATTCCGAAAAATCGATCTTCTCTTCAAAATCCGAACGCCACTCGAGCCCAAGTGGATCTAGAGATGACGTCGATGGAGACAGGTTTAAAGCTTCCGCTAAGGAATCCAACTTTCTAGTGGAGGGTTTGATCAAGCCCCTCGACACCAGTAAATTCCAAATACCCAAATTGAAAAACCAGAATACGCCCGATAAGAATAGTCCCGTTTCGCAGTACGACAGTCGGTCATTGGTCAACGATTTCGCCCGTACACTAGATCAGGGGAAGTATCCGTTCCCCCACTACGACAACCCGAACGCTCGAACCCCCGAAGCGATGCAAAAATCGGCGTACCCACTAAACGTGCCCAAACCTTTACTAAACATGGGTTCTCTTAGTCCGAAAACCGTCACGCCGAGTAAAATCGAAAGCGAACGTCCAATAGAATACTCGAAAGTATCCGAAAGTATATCAAAAGGGGAAAGTCCACAGCGCAGCAAAGACGAAAAAGACTACGCGGGATCGTTTCCGTTGATGCCGTTGGATTTTAAAACGGAGATTGCGAAAGGGTTCGCCGCGCCTAAAGGTTCGGAGGATAGGAAAGGTGCTGATTCGTGTATGAAGCCGCCGGCTAGCGGGGCTATTGCGCGGAGTGGGGCGACAACGCCGCAGGAGGCCGCTGAGATGTTGCTAGACTTCTCATCTTCATCTGGCAGCAAGGTTTCAGGGTTGGTGGCAGTGCGGCCCGTGTACCCTGCGTCGCCGGCGCTCCTGCTAGCCAAGAGCCCCGCGCCTTCTCCCCTAGTGGCGCCCTCTCCGCACTCCAACTCGCCCTGCATAACCGACGATGAACTCATGGATGAAGCCCTCGTCGGACCCGGCAAATAACTTTAACACTTCGATCAGATTATGGAACGTTTTATTTGATGACTGTTGACGCTTGTTACTCACGCTTCTAATGGTGTGGCGAAAGAGATTCAGTGTCATCCGTGACATATTTCTAATGTAATCAACAGAATCGGTCTATTAATTCACCAAACTTAGTTGCCATAAATATTAAATACGTACCTAAGATAATCTTCCCTCACATTCGAATCTCTTTTGCTACACTGTTCTTACTCAACGATGTTATTCTTAAGATATTAATTGTAATTATTGTTTTACCTTCTAATTTATGAGGTTATATTTATTTATGTAAGAAAATATTGAGATTTATATCTCTCTAAAAGTGTATTTCTAAAAAACTGTAGGCTTAATTATGTGTTCTGTGTTTTAATGTCACATGTATTATACCGAGACGTATTTTGTGATTCGCGTATTTATAAGATTTACGGCCTGTTTCAAAATCCTCTGATAAAAGTGATAAATATATCCGCCAGATAAAAATTATCAATAGGTAACCTTTTCCCAGGCATATGAAAGAAAAGGACAGCTAACATTTATCTGACATATCAATTTTACTCTGGGATGGTGAAAGAGGCCCTTAGTACCTACATACATACATTGTATAATTTATTCAGCAGTTATCATTTGCTGCATTATAGGTGTCTAATTTCTGAATTCAATCAATGGTTATGTAACTTATGTATGTCCATGTAAATGTCAATCAAATAAAAGAACCAGTAATGTTATTGAAACACAATTAGCGTAAGGTACCCCACTTATTTCCTATATCTAAGAGCTGTACCTACTAGCAAACAAATTGTTTACCTTCTGTGTAAATACGTTATAATATAAAACCAATTTAATAATATATAATTATAATTATGAATAATAATTAAATGATACGGTATTGGATGCTTATTAATAAAATTGGAAAAGATTTTTTAGAAATAAAGGTAAATAATATATTTCGTTTGAGTTTTTATTTCAAAAGTTTAGAGTTATTGATTTGTTTTTACACCACTTATTCAAAAACGGGTCTTTTCTTTCCTGCTAGGAAGAAATAAAGTGGCACTTTTTTGTTCTGGGAATTGCCAGCCTAAAAAATAACAATGAAATTAAAATAAAACGTTCGTAGTAACGAAATGAAAAGGACGATAAATGTATTGAAACAATTTGGGTCATATTTGGTTTCCTTCAGGATCGAAAGAGCTCGTGATGGCGGATGTAAGTACAGTCGAGGAAATTGCATGTTTAGCAGTTTATGACTCACTTTACATTGGACGTCTTAGTACATACATGACAACCAAATTAACTTGAACCGCAAAGTGCTAAACATTCAATTTCATCGACTGTACAACGCAGAGTATTAAGTAATTTATTGTTCAGCCAAAGAGAATAAAATCACTACGTTTCGAAAATCCCTACAGTGTCATTTCATAGAAAAAGGCCTGGCAGTTCTAACTAAGAAAGGTCCTCGCGAGGGATTCAGTTATATTTTAAGACTGAGTAGTAGGTAGACCAGGGTCGCGTTTTATAAAATTACAATTTCGCTGTTTGCCTCTCTTTCTAGCCAATATGTGCGTGCGTTAGAGAGGCAAACAGCGAAATTGTAACTTTATAAAACGCGACCCTGGACACTTACAATACTAAATATAAAACCCCACGTTGATTTTTGAAGTTATTTTAGGTAAACCAATCGGACGAGTCAAACAAATAAATTCAGAATTTATGAGTATAGATTGAGGTTCATTATAGTCTTGCAAAAAAACCACCTATCTAGAGCGATCAAACTGATCTCGAAGATTCTCTAAATATACTATAATTCAGAGTGATCAATTTAAAGGGGTCAGTATGGAGGTTTTAGAAACCATACTTAACAGATAGCGAAATCTTGTCTTAGGAACCATGCTATCAATTTTAGTAAAAAGTAAAACTGCATTAATACACTTACAAAAATACTTGTACTCGGCCCAGGAATCGAACCTGGACTTTTTGAAAAACAAAAACATCGGTTGTTTAGCACTTAAGTACTTTAATACCGAAATTTTATTTTTCAAAAAGTCCATTTTCGATTCCAGGGTCGAGTACAAGTATTTTTGTAGGTAAGTGTATGAATGCAGTTTTCCTTTTTACTAAAATCCATCTCATAGTTCCTAAGACAAGATTTCGCTATCTGTTATGGTTTACAAAACTGACCCATTTGGATTGATCACCCTGTATTATAATTATAGTATATTTAGAGAATCTACGAGATCAGTTTGATCGCTCTAGATAGGTGGTTATAGCCTTATAGGTTACGATATATGATACCTATACGTCCCACAAGGTCCATAATATTCGGTAAAGCCTATGTTGGGAAGTACAGCATATAAAATCTCTCATGAATTCAGGCTCTTACTCAGGCACGTATTCGTATACCTAAGTACCTACGCTGACCAGACAGGGTTATTCCCACCTGTTACCACCAACTTGACACCAGTGGTAACAACTGGGAATTTTTTTCCCACCTGTTACCACCAGAGTACTTGGTGGTAACTACTGGGAAAAAGAATTCCCAGTAGTTACCACCAATCACTTTAGTGGTAACTACTGGGAAAAATAAATCCCAGTTGTTACCACCAAGTATTTTACTAGTAATGTGGTTGTTTTAATAGAATATACACAAAATACTTTGCCAGTTATTAATAAGGAGCTAATTTTATGAATATTACTTTATTTATAAAATATATTATTAACCATCGAATTTTACTAAAAATTAATACATTTTGAAAATATTTTTTAAAACTTTTTTTTAAATATGTTGTCAGTATTACCTACTCTGAATCTGAACCAAAAATATTAAGATCTACTCACTTGATTATCACAGGGGCAGGTAAAAAGGGATGACGGGTGACCGGCTCGTAGAAGGGATAACTTTCATTTTTCTTCGTGTTTTCTAACTGATTACGAATCTCAATCCTTTTTTAAGATTATTATAACTACTACAAGGTTTTAGGTACTTACAAGAAAAATGAAATATTGAAATATTCTTGTTTTGAATAAAAAATCTGTGTAATTCGTCTTTATTTACACGACTGCCAAAAGGAGAGTATATGTGTTCAGTCCCTATGTATGTTTCATATTTTCTTTAAACGCGCAGATCTTCGCGACTACTTAACCGTTTTTAATGGTGTAAGGTATCATTAGAATCCTCGTGACGTCGCGGGTAACATAGGATATGTGACGTCACGTAAAAAACAATATGGCGGCCTATAAATTCAATAATGTCTGACCAAAAAAAATCAATTTTGAAAAAACCTATCGAGTTTGGTATCAAAATGAAGAGCTTTGAACTGCGATTACGAATATGTATTTAACTTATATGTTTATTACTTATTTTAGAAAAGCCAGATTCATTAAAATACAATTAAAGCGCCAAGAATAATATGTCATCCAAATGCTATGATTTGGGTATCAAATTAAAGCATTTTATATGCAGATTATAAATATATGTACAAGTTATATGTTTAAATATATGTTTGAAGAGAAAACTCGAAATGTTCTACATCGCACTATTGAAGTTTTTCTTCGAAGCCTAAGACGTGACATGACTGTCACAGTTGACTTGACACATCTTCTTGACCGCTAAGTGTGTATGAAACAGATACATTGCACATACGCGCTTGTGGTCAAGGGGTAAAATGCACGGCTGCTACGCAGCGGTCGTGGGTTCAATCCCCGGCTCGTACCGATGAGTTTTTCAAATAACTTATGTACGATATATCATTTGATATACATTAGGTAGATACCGGTCAAAAGTTTAAGTTCACTCCATGATTTCGATCCAAAATACGCTTTCAGGGGATTTTTTTTCAGTGTTCACAGCAAAATTTCAAGATCTATTTAATATTAATTTCCCATAGAAACTGAACAATTTTATACATTGGATCCGATAATAATTCATAGGCAAACGAATTTTCATGATGACATGACTGCCAAAAGCTGCCACAGCTGCCTCAGTTGTCCGAACTGTTCGAAAGTAACGGTCAATTAAAAAGAAATAGCTCCATAATCAGTCACATATTACTTTAAACAAGTGTCGACTTAAGTGCTGGAATAATAATGATGAACCAAAGAGTCGATTTCGTATCAAAATCGTGGTGTGAACCTGAAATTTGGTCCTGTACTGTACACAAAGTGCTTTACGGTGTAGGAAAACATCGTGAGGGCTGCATACATCTGCCAAGAAATTCAAGGATGTATGAGAAGTTCCCAACAAGTATTGGGCCAGCGTTGCGGAGAATGGTCAGAATACAATATCAAAAAAATAACGTACTCACAAATATTGGGGATTTCGAGATATGATTCGCATATCAGAGGAATGTCCCTTAAAATACAATCACAATAGCATTGTGGCCAAACAAAATAGCTATACGTGTTGTAGCATGCGCATACAATTTTAAATGGAAATGTCTTAACAAAAGTTGTATGAAAAACTTATTTTGGATGAAAAACGCCGGCCCACATTAAAGTCTCGTATCTCCCAAACTACGTAGGTACACATATTAGGACCGGCCCTGTGCCTGTTGATAGAGTGACAGCGTGAGTAGATCACGCAGGGCGAGCCGTCGGGCTTGCGGCCCTCCAGCTGGTAGAGTGACCGAGTGAGTGGATTGCGTAGGGCGAGCCGTCGAGCCTGCGGCCCTCCAGCTGATAGAGTGACAGCGTGAGTGGATCGCATAGGGCGAGCCGTCGGGCCTGTGGCCCTCCATCTGATAGAAAGACAGCATGAGTGGATCGCGTAGGGCGAGCCGTCGGGCCTGCGGCCCTCCAACTGATAGAGTGACAGCGTGAGTGGATCGCGTAGGGCGAGCCGTCGGGCCTGCGGCCCTCCAGCTGATAGAGTAACAGCGTAAGTGGTTCGCGTAGGCCGAGCCGTCGGGCCTGCGGCCCTCCAGCTGATAGAGTGACGGCGAGAGTGGATCGCGTAGGGCGGCTGAGATTTGTTTTAATAATACACTTTTCCACCGTATTGCGAAGGAGCGCTGGGCTCTGGTAGCTTGGCCTTCGGCCTTGCAAGCCGGCGCCCCTTTGTGGGACACTTCGTGCCTTCGGCCCTACGCGGAGCACGGTCTGCAGCCTTCGCAGGTTGTGGAAACGATCGTTGGGTCTGCGGATCTCCGATTCGTTTTCATGTTACACTATTTCATCACGTAGTGTGGTAGAGCTGGGCACTAGCTTCGTTTGTTAAGGCAGTTAAGAAGGGCGGTTGTACCGCTCGGGCTGACTCGTCGGGCCTCCGACCCACCGGGCTCGCGTTTGAAGCACCCCAATAGTGACGCTCCAGGCCTTCGGCCTTATGTGGAGCTGGGCTTATTTAGAAGCTTGGTAGCTCAATTTTCTTGCAGCTCCTTTTTCGACCTTGCTTTAAATTTCTTCCAAGTGACACTTGGGCCATCTAAGTGAAAGTCTTCTCTCTGGACTCTGGCTCCAGTGGTCCGGGCCTTGCAAGCCAGCGGTCTCTGAGGGACGATTCAGGCCTTCCGCCCTACGGCCTTCGCAGGTTGTCAAAACGATCGTCGGATCCATTTTAACGTTACACTATTCCGTCGGCTGACGTGGTAGTGCTGGGCTTTGGCAGCTCGTCCTTCGGCCTTGCAAGCTGGCGCCCCTCTGGCTGCCGCTTTTGGCCGCTGGCCCTACGCGGAGCTCGGCTTTCAATCCTCGGTGGAGTTTGATGCAAACCGTTGGGCCCTCTGGTTCGATTATTCGATTACGATAATAGTTAAGAGAGACGGTTGTGAGGACCGTGTGGAGTTGTGGACTCGCCCGTCGTGCCTTGGGCCCTACACGGATATCGGTTTATTTAGATGCTGGGGTGCTTGAAGAAGAAGAAGCATGGTAGGTCAATTTTCTCGCAGCTCGGCCTTCGGCCCCGCTTTAAATTTCGACGCGCTTGGGCCCGGTCCGGTGTCGGTGTGACGCGGTTCGGCCTCCGCGAGCTCGGCTTTCGGCCTCCCACCCTGAAGATCGCCCTGCGGACTCGCTCAAAATATATTTACATTGGTTCCGGTAATGCTCCAGCCCTCACGCGGCGTTCCCTACGGCTTCGCCCAAAATTAGCGGGATTGGAACTTCTCGGGCCCCCAGAGCGAAGCTTCAGCCCTCTGCGGAATCGGTTTTTGAAATTCTATCAAACTTTAAGGAATCTCCAGATTCACTAAAAGGTTTGAAATAAATAAAATAATTAAAAAATTAAAAAACACGACTGCCGTTTTAAGCGAACTGAAAAGTAACAAATAATTCCTTCTTCAGGTTAATTCTTGTGAGCGTGTCTACATAATAGGCGCTTGACTCATTACTTACAATATTTTGTTTCGGTTGCAGTCGGGGAACCTTTCATTACGGATAATATAAATATATGGAGGTTCCCCGACTGCAATTGAAACAAAATATTGTAAGTAATGAGTCAAGCGCCTATTATGTAGACACGCTCACAAGAATTAACCTGAAGAAGGAATTATTTGTTACTTTTCAGTTCGCTTAAAACGGCAGTCGTGTTTTTTAATTTTTTAATTATTTTATTTATTTGTAGTATAACATTTTATAATAATTATAGTCTCTGGAAATTGTTACCATTGTATAACAAAATTTATGGCTACTAGGTATCCTATTGCAATAGGACTACTAAATATTAACTTAGTGGTAACTACTGGGAAAAATAATTCCCAGTAGTTACCACCAATTAGTTTAGTGGTAACAGCTGGGAATTTTAATTCCCAGTTGTTCCCAGTGGTAACAGGTGGGAAAAAAATTCCCAGTTGTTACCACTGGTGTCAAGTTGGTGGTAACAGGTGGGAATAACCCACCAGACACGGTCGGTCACATAGTGCTTTGATCTTTTTTGGGCTGCTCACTGTCTCATAATGTCTACATGTATTAACATACTTAAGAGTAAGAGACAAGGCGAGAGCCTGTTGGTACCTAGTCAGTTTTAGCCACATCGACCTTAGGTTCTTATAAATAATACATACCGAGATATATATGGATATTACTCGTAACTCGAAAGCAAATAAAACTATAAACTTGGTAAAATAAATTATTTTATTACACACTCTCTAAATCTGAATAAATTAATATAATTATTATGGCAAGAATAAAATTACGAAAATATTCTTAAAAAAAGTAAGGTCTGGGCCTGTAAAATGCGTGGTACGGATAATAGTGGAACCGTCGGTACGGGTTCGGTATGAAATGTCTCGGAGCGAAGAATCGTCTTCGTGCCTTTTGCTTCTGTCTGCGAAAGAATGGCGGCGGTACCCAACTCGCTGCCACATCCATAATCTCGTCTTGATATTCATCAGACATAGTCCTGTAGAAATTATTATCTTCAATAGGCAAAACTGGATTTTCTTGAACTTCCGTTATGTATACCTCTGTAGGAGGATCTTCGGCGCCAACTATATCGATTGCAGGTGGAAGAGGAGGCACTAAATTCTCTTCAATAGTTATGCTCACTTCGTCATTTCTTTCGCCACCGCTGATCAATCCCGTGTCAACAAATGTAACAACAGGGTCCTTTTGTTCAGGTTTGTTTAAAGTATCTTCACCTTCATGTTTGATTTCTGAGTCACGGGGCTCAGGTAGAGGCTTGTTATTATTATCCGATTGTATAGTATTTGCGAGCGCACCGACGAAGCCCAATGATAACAGTACAATCACCGCTTGCTTCATTTTTTCTGTGAAAATATAAATTGTTTGAGCTCAAGCAATGCAAACTGCACAATGGATATGACTGTCGCCTGATAGTGCTTTTATTGCCAAACATTTGGGTCAAAGAAAGGCTTCAATTACTGCTGACACCAATTTTGTGTTTGAGAAAAATATTAGGATTCTTAGTAGAAAGTTATTATATGTTAGTAAATAATGAGTCATACTGAGATGTCTCGACTCTTGAGTCACCCTTAATATCGACTTAGCTAATCTAATTATGGTAAAGCTGGTGCAAAGCTTTAATTCCTGGTGAAACAGTTGTTTACCTAGTTGAACCAAAGATTATTCGTCTGAGGGTAGTATTAAACTCGACAAAAGGTGAAGTCGCTACTACGAGTACATGGTTCCATACTACCTATAATCAATTCCAAAAAAAAAAGTTAGTTAAAGTTAGTTAGTTAGCTAAAGTTTTTGGGATAAATTACGTGCCAGGAACGAAGTTCATAATTTTCCAAAACTACCAATTCAAGTAGGTAGAAAACTTTACAGAAAGTACTTAAGTAACAGATTAATAAATACATCGCGTCCCGTCTTCGTGCTCTGTGAGTTAGAAAGGACATCTCGAAACCCTCATTTTTTCAATGATGAGTTAGTTTTTAACTAGGTACCTAACTAGCAAATAAACAGATTATTTAATAATGGAATATTGAGTTTTCTCTCCGTCACACATTCTTTTGTTACAACGCAAATAGAAAACAGGTCAGCCTAATTTATTTAAGTTCACATACAGTCATCATTCAGTATCGTTTTGATATGATACCACCGTTTGTACCATTTACCTACGGTTTATTGCAGTGGCCAAAGTATAGTTATTTACCCGCTTTATCGACCCCTTAGATCGTGGTTGACCTCGTGTTCTGATGATTCCTGCTGGTTGTTAATGCTGATCCTACGATTTCTGGACGAATTTTAGATTTAGTAATGATAAGTGCCTAGATAAGTGACGATAAATGAGTCTTACGCCATAGTATCTGTATCCATTTTGAGGACACGGTTTCCTCCGCTGGTTATCAACACGACGAGCACTGTTGTGGCCGATCCTCCGCTGCGCCTGAGCCTGCTCACGTCTCTCTTTTAACCTCTTCATCGCAAACTTTGGCAGGAATGGATTCTGTGCTTCTGCTGTCTCCATCATCTCTTCAGCAGGCTCCACTGCAGTCTGCTCTAGAGGCTTCGATTCGACCAACGCGAAAGTAAGAACCGCGATCACGACGAACCAAGCAAATAATTTGTAAGTCATGTTAAATTAATTCGTTTAAACTTAATGTGTGAGGGGTTAGATTTCTCAAGGATTGTCTGCCGAGTATGAACACTAATCCAGGATTAATGCTCTCAGAGTGAATGATCATGTTTTATAGGGAGCTCATTGTTTGCATGGTCGGGTGACACACATGTGCATTTCTTTGACGTGCGGTGTTTTAGGAAGTGTAACGGGTCATACGGCCATTTCCAATTAACACGTCCGAGAAACACTCGTATGTGTAGGCCAGGTCATAAATAATACCTTATATTAATAACCGACTTACCCACAAACTTAAACTAGGTATTTACATAAGTATGCCACATATGATGTGACAGTAGCAAAACACCGATTATTAAATATCAAATTAAATTATATCAGTGCCATCAATGGTGGGTAAGTCAGGTGTTAGGTGTATTATGGTATTCCAGAGTTTTCTACATTATAAGATTTATAAGTAGCACTTTCTGTGCCTTGAACTATTTTGACTGGAATGATACGAAATTGAAACAATAGTAGATAGATCATTTCGTGAATAAATTTATTTATTTATTAGTTTTACCTACATGTTTGAAATTTTTTTAACTATCAAATATTACCAAATAAAAAAATCGGGATTGGAAAAAACTTTAAATTGTTAATAAGTAGATATAAATAGAACGCGGTACCTACTTTAGCGCATATGGGGGATATTTGGTCGTTCCGGAGGATCCGGAGCGATGAAAATCCGGCGACGTTTTATAAAGCATTGCACAACCCCACCTAAGCTTGTACGTGGTATACCGTGCTTGATATCATCCATTAAGCCAAATATCTTCGCTGTAATCTTGAAATCTGCAATATACTCGTAAGACACCCGAAAAGCAGCAAATGTTAAGTTAGTTGACAATACTTCGACGTTTGTGACTTCCGGTAGCGAATACACAAGAGTGAAAAATCCGAATTCACTTTCTTTCATCAAATAAGACAGGTCGTGCTTAGTGAATTCCGTATATTTATGGTTGAGATGTGTGAAGCGGAGATGTCGGTCAAATAATTCAGTATTGTTTACTCCGGACCTTCCGAAGTTAAAAGTCCTAGATAGTTCCGGTCTAATGCAAACCCGGCCGCGGGTTATGGCCGGGTCGCGTAGCCAGTCGTCGAAGTAGGCGTCGGGCCACTGCGGCTCTAGCTCCTCCCATGTTCGAGAGAGCAACATCCAGCCCAAACCTGGAAAGAAATCCGTGCGATGTAGCAACGCCGGTTCCTTCAGATCCACCAGCCCCATCTTACAGTTGTCGTTCCATGCCGACACACACCAAATTGTAGGATCTTTGTATAGAAGTGGATAGGTACCGCGGAAATATTCGTAAAAGTCAAGTGATATTTCTAGATCGTCTTCTACGATTATGACAGCATAGTGCTGTAGTGTCCTAAACACATGGTTCAGAGCAAACCTGTAATGCCGAGCGATCCTGTAATAAGGCTTTAGATGGGACTTGACCGAGTGCCAAGAGACGTCCGACTGATCGGGCTGCTGGATAAGCGTGATGGTAGGATCCCCGTCAGCAAAAGATTTCATGACTTGATACGTCTCTTCATGCAGGCAATCTTGGCTCACGATGATGGGGTAACTAGTATTAATCGGCCTGTGTTTGATAAGACTGTCAAGACATCTCTTCAAATATGTTGGTCTATTGCACGCCATCACTAAAACTGGTAGCACATGGTTCCTAACATCATTTGTTTTCCTTTTATTTACTAGTACTACACAAATAAATACCATCAGTATCAAAATAAAACTCGCTCGGTACCATTTTCGTAAAAGCCGAGGTATCTTGAACATAAGTGGATATTTGTTAAAAAAATGAATTTATAACCCCTTAATTCATTCTAATAGTACTTCTAGAACTGTTATTGTGTTCTAACACACGTCACTATAGCATTTATGTTGTATAGACAGGGTATATTTTGTGAAATGAAAATACGTGCTTACACGTAGAACACCAACAAGTTACACAGCATACGTAGGTATCTATTGTTGACTTCATATTATATGCATTTCAATCGATGTTTTACGAGCGTATAGGTACCAAAAGTTATCGTGAGTCTGGTCATGGCTGAGAAAATTCTGAATAAACGTCATATCATATCGTAATGATAAAAATCCCATTAATCACCTACCTACCAAACATTGTTTTTAGCACAAAAGGTAAGTACTGAGCAGAGCAATAGAACGTTTTTAAGTTTTGTTAATAATAGTACATTGTCCATCAAGGGAGGTAAGTACGGAATCACTAACGAGAGTGTTAGAAGCCCGACGCCGTTAGGCGGAGGGCTTTCATGACTCGAGTTAGTATTCCGCTTACTTACCGTGATGCATACAATGTTTTTCATCACACTTGCCGACAAAAAAATAAGTTTTAAGACATAATATTATTAAATGACGTACTGACATTTCTATTACTCCCTAGGGAATATCACTTTTCTATTACTCCCGCTACGCGCGCAAGCAATGGCGCGTTTAGACAGCAAGTATGATGAAAAATGTTTAATATACAGGGTGGAAAAAGATTTTGGGTCAGTGAGGGCATCGTAGGAAACTACTGGTACTGGATAGGATTGGAATCGATTGGTATAAAAAAATTAAGCGTGAAAAAATAATTTTTAATTTTCATACAATTTGTATGGGAATTTTAAATCCCGATTTGTGGCTTTTCTAGCCGAAAAATTTTTTTTGGTCCCATACAAGCTTTTGATCCTGAACAGAAACGGGATCAATTGGCATCAAAAAAAAACTTTGTCAAAAATGACCATTTCCTCGCACCCTGTATACTTTTTCGAAAATCTGAAAACGCTAATCTTCTTTAATTGAAAATCGCGGGAAGGTCTTCCAAGACCATTTTCGCGTAGCTACACGGGATCCGGTAGCTGCCCTCACTGACCCAAAATCTTTTTCCACCCTGTAGATTTGCAAGTAGGGTAGGATACGTTAAGTAGGTTGTTTATCACTGTCACACATGATATGCAGGTATGTATTAGAGAGGAATGGCAATGTGTTGAGCTTATTGAGTGTGATACCTATGTTTTACAGTACTAACCAGAAACTACGACCACGACCTTTTCGCCAAAAATGAAAGGATGAAGAAAAGGCAAACTTCACAGGTTGATAATTTTCAGCATGCTATTTTGATAAAGAGAAACGTTTAAATTGGTTTTGCCCTATCTTGGGGTACCTATTGGCTACGCATATGAGTAGGTATATATTTCTGTTAGCTCAATGGTTGACTAGTAGAAAATTCTTTATGGTTTATGTTATTATGAAGGTTAGTCAAGCAATCGACTCGTGCTTGACTGATACAATTTTGAATAATTTGGAAGATCATCATACAAATTGTCTAATATATAATGATGAACCTTTCAATACAACCTTACAATCTTCTGACAGATCTCAACGAGTAAACAATGTTTTTATAACTGTATTTAAATATAAATAAAATAAATAGTGGTGATCAAAGAAAGTTGTGCCGTTATTCAATGTCCAGGGTCCTCGCCTGACCAAGTAACAGTTTAGAATTCCAAATAATTTCTTTCAATATAAATAAACTTACAGTGTAGACCTACCTGTAC
This sequence comes from Thaumatotibia leucotreta, assembly GCA_025490895.1. Lineage (NCBI taxonomy): Eukaryota > Metazoa > Arthropoda > Insecta > Lepidoptera > Tortricidae > Thaumatotibia > Thaumatotibia leucotreta. The sequence goes on from JALPQI010012127.1 coordinate 39,603, forward strand.
GCCAAAACGCTTATAGTTACATATGATACTATGTAATTAAGTACAAAATTATAAAATTAAAAACAAAGTGTAATGAGCTAATAACTCAATTTATGCTGGTAATAAGTCCGTTGCCCGTTCTTGATTTGTACAATAAACATAAATTAAATAACTGTGTGAGAAGTGTGGGCTATGAATTAAGCACCAATGCGATGTCTCACATGTTTCCAGTGTCAAGGCACCGATAAACGTGAATCATTTCAGTTTCTCAATGTCAATATTTAGCTATTAAAAGCAATAAACCACCAATACGAAGCTTGACTTCCATGAATCCATGTTATTCTCGTTTTGTTTAGGTACTGAGTTCATAATTTATAGGTATATTTACAAAGCAATTGTTGTACCTACCTACTCCACCACCGTCCTACATACTCGTCCACTTAATTCAAACAAGTTATGAGTATGGATTATTTTTAACCGACTTCAATAAACAAGGAGGTTATCAGTTCGATCGTTTTTTTGTACACATATATTTTTTTTCTCGATTCATTCATCTTGACTTTAAAGTTTTAGAGTTCTGCGTAGTAAACAAGGAACCATTATAGTTTCGCCATGTCCGTCTGTGTATCTGTCCGTCCGCAGCATAGCTCAGTGGCCGTTAGTACTAAAAATCTGCAATTTGGTCAACTCTTTTGAACACTCTTTCTTTCTCTATTAAGCGCTAGCGCGGATTCTAACTTTGTGGATTGTCAGGGCCGGATTTAGGGGGGGGGGGGGCAACCGGGGCTACAGCCCTGGGGCCTCCACAAAAAAGGGGCCCCCACAATACTGATTTGGAAAAAAAATTCAAATTCCAACTAGTAATTTTTTTTTTTTAGTACTGAAAGTGATCTACTCCGGGAACTAGATTTCAGCGAAATCTTCAACGATTTTTCGGCGAAAAAACCTCGGAAGGCTTAATTTCAGATAATTCTCGTTTCCGATTATATTTATGTGTTTGTTAAATAATAAAATAATGTATACTTGTTCCACAATAAAAAAATATTCAAAAACTTGACTGAAAAAAATTTCTACTTTATTTGGAAAATAATTGGGGGCCAGGGGGCCTCCACTCCTTTGTTGCCCCGAAGCCTCTCAACCTCGAAAT
>JALPQI010012128.1:0-31906 GCA_025490895.1 Thaumatotibia leucotreta
CCCTAGCCTCAGTTACACCCACGGTGCTGTGACGGCAGGTTATGCGTGTAGTGCTATGGTCCCAGAAAAATGCGTCAAAAGTAAGTTTTTAACGATTTTTTCAATCTTAGCTAGATTTTTCATGGTAAACGCTATAGCTTGCATTTTGCATAGGTGTTGTAAAGTCACTAATCATTTACAGTTTGAGGGTTGCAAATCAATGTTTTAATGATGCTTTTTATGTTTTTTTGCTACGTGTTAGTGGGATTCTGGAAATTCGATACCCAGGGATGATAGAAACAACTTGTTACTTTCATCCCGATTTCCAAATTGGAGGCTCATTGGAACACCTATGTACTAGCGTTTATTAAATAACTCATATACTTAGTGCCTTTTTGTTGCTGAATGTCTAATATACACAAAATAACAACAGACAAAAGTCCACCAAAATAGAAATCATAGCTTTAGCTGCAGTTGAGGTGATCCTTTTTTTAAATGGGACAGGGACGCAGCAAAGACGTACCAACTGGCTCACATCACTTTATATAGACATGTAAAGTAAAGGAAAGCTTTACTTGAAAGTTCAGTGGCACTACCCAAGGCGGGATTTGTTTCTGGAAACAAATATTCACTGTCAATGAGGAGTAAAACACATTTTTTTAATCATATTAGGTACATTGTATGATTAGCTTAGTAGTATACTCAGAAATAAGGACAATGCAGGAAGCATTTAATTCCTTGGATTACACCTAAGCATTTGTTTATATGACATTTAGAATAAGACAGAAAGTTGATTGCTCTCACGTCATTCGTATATCCTATAGGTATAAATTAATTTCGTCTCATATAATACCTAATGTTAATTATATTCATTCATTGTTAATGTTCGTCTTTGAGATAGTGATATTTTAAGACTGTTGATTACTTAAAAATACTAATTACACATAATTATATTGATTATTTTATAGTTATTTACTTTGTTTCTATTATCCCTATGCACTGTTACAACCAGCCCTGGAGGTAGGGATAATTGCAACAAATTCCATTCTTCACTGTGAGCCATTTTTCTGTAAAACTATTCGATGTATGGAGTTTATTTTGGTACCAAAAGATACATGAAATATGTGTCTATTGCACATAAAGATGCAAAATTTGACAACTGCTACCAAAAAAATATAAAAAATCAAAAACTGAAAATTGTTACGTTCATACCTGGTCTCCCCTACCATACATATTGTGGATAGGATATTTTGCTGAAATAAAACTTTATTTTTAAAGGACAGTCATTTTGCATTCACAGATTTTCTCAAAATTACTTGCTTCGTCTGGGAATCGAACCGACTCGAATGTGAAAAAATAAACACCCCCTGTAAAAACAGATGACACATGATGCCAATCGAAAGCATATACATAAAGAGATAATTCTTCTGAAGTTTTGTAGTATATTTGGAATATTATGTAGTATCTTTGGAAAATTCCACGCAAGAATGTACATAATTATTATTTAGATATCAAAATGATTTTTTTTCTAGAAAAAATGTTACTTATGTACACGTTGATAATAAGTAAACAGACAACGAAATGGTCACATACATTCCAGTTACATGGATTTACCCATTTAATTGTTTATTGCAGATTTTACCTCTAAAAATGGCTACTTGTCATACAAAATCTATGAATGTAGTATTTATTGCTCGCTATTCAAATAAGATAAAAGGGTCATTTGCAGTAAATGTGTACCTTTTAATTTCTATATGCGATCATGGACTATAATACGCCATTTTACTCGGCATCGTGCGTACTTTTCAGTTATGAAACAAAAAAATATGTCTCTAATGTCACGAAAATAAGTATGTAAAATGAGATTTCTCACTTTAGTGACTATAACTATACCATACTAAAGTTATGAAAATTTCTGTAACGAATTTAAGTTTTTTTTTTATTAATTTCGTTACATTTCGTTACATAGATAGATACATAAATACATAGACAGCCGTGATCATGGAACAAATATTTGTGATAAATAAATACACAAATAATGCCCTCGCCGGGATTCGAATCCGGAACCTCCAGCTTCGTAGTCAGGGTCACTACCAACTAGGCTACGGAGGCTGACTTTTGTTACATTCTGTACCTATATTAGAGCCCTAATGCAGAAAGGGTTATTATTAGTGTTTCATTCTACAATATGGCTTCATCATTCTTTTGTAAACTGAGAAGAAAAATAACACTTGTCGAATATTTTTCATGAACTAAGGCCTAATAGTGTGACTAATCGATTTTGCGGTTACAGAATAGAACAACATACTTTTTCCCTCGCAACAATTGCGTGTCACCCAAAAAGGGACATGTTTTTTATCTATTAGATATTGTCCAAACTCGTTAGCTTACCACAAGTTTTTATCATATTTTGACCGTGGCCAATCACGTTTTAATTTAAAGTCAGTGAGCTTTGTCCTGAACTAATGTATGAGGTGGATGACCCAAGTTTGGCCCGTACCAAATAAAGCCCACTGCCAAAATATCGATTGAAAAACACTTCCTGTGGGTGTCGTAAGAGTCGACTACGGGATTGAAGTGTCAGTGACCATTATTAGGATCGATTGCAAAAAAACATATTAATCAAAACAAAAATTATGATCGCGTCAATTGATTGTGTTACGTAAGTTAGTGAAATTAAACTATTTATATGGTATACTCTGTCCAGGAACCTTAAAAAGGTAGCAATTTAAAAAAAAATCTTAGTGCGTATTGTTGATCGCTCATGAAAAATTTTAATATGTTGCCTTTTTTCACAACCAAATGTTGTTACACAACAATTAACGTGCGAGAATTTTGGCGGTCGGAACCCGGGAAGCTGGTTACTGGCTGCATGCCCATCCTTCGGCTAGTACTGGTACTTTCCAGGATCCGGCCTCTCTTAGGCTCGCAACCGGCCTGAGACTCGGGGCCGCGGTATGTACCCCTCACTTATGCTGTTGTGGCACAGACGTGGACCGACTGGGACACCACGGACTAAGTTGTCAAAAAAGCGCAGGCCGTATTTGCAGACATGCGACGCTTAACGACATAATCAAATAGGTCTCTTGCCACGATCAACGTACCTGCTCTTCTTGAGCCTACTGGTATTATTAGAGATGATGGTAAGAGACCTGATGGTGTGTCTTTGGTTCCTTGGAGCTTGGGACGGATGTTGGTATGAGATGCTACGTGCGTAGACAGACACCCTGGCTAGGGTTTGCAATATTCGTCCAATTTTATTATTCGAATAATACGAATACTTCGATTTCCAGTATTCGAATATTCGAATTTTTCGAAGAAAACGAATATTATGGAAAAATAGTTAATGAATGTTTTAAAGGGATGTAATAGTAAAATATATGACGTAAAATGAAAGCGTTATAACCTCTCGAATCTCTCGATACAATAGACTTCTATGGTACAGTCAAGTGCAAAAATAAGTATCGAAAGAATCCGCTCATAAATATGTTACGACGTTCTTATTACACAGAGTTAGAGTGCACTGTGACATATTTTTGAACATTTTTGTCACACCTTATTTTGTCTTTAACTGTACCTAAGAGGCAAGTATGGTCTGTAGCTTTTTAGCTGGCCTAGATTCAGTGTAAGGAGTTTAAAATTGTATCTCATATTTTTATCGCTTGATCACACATCACACATTGAGACACTCAATCATTAGTATGTATAAAAATCTGCTTGCCAAAAATAATTCGTTATGAAAAAAAAACTAAATTCTTGTATATAATTCGTGATGATGAATCATTACCAAAACAAGAGGATTTTCAGTCTAAAATTTTATTTAAATTAAACTTAAAATTAAGTTGAATAAGATTGTTATAGCGTAAAAGTAAAAAAAAACTTAATTTTTGACAATTTTATTCATTAAAAAGCTGCTTAATTGTCTCGGGGAGTAAGTTAAACCTTATTCAAGGGGTAAAAGAACAAAAACTGTCCCGTTTGATAGTAAGTTAATTTGGTTTTATTTGAATGATATTTTATAATCAATCATACATCGTAAACTGCGATCGAAATTCATTGAAGTACTCAGTCAAGTCTAAGTCAAAAATAATTTATTGAGTAGGCTTAGCAACAAGCACTTTCGAATCGTCAGTTGTGCTACTTATACATACATTTATATGGCGGAATGTATTTAATTATCATTAATATTATTATGGAATTAAATTACATTTATCAAAGTCTACGTAACCTAGCATACAGCACCTAGAGGGCTAGCAGCGTCATCATAGTGGACACATTACTGCGATGGCCAATCCGCTTGCCCAGCGTGGCGATTATGGGCATTTAACTCCTAATGCGTTTATACGCTTAATAGGAGAGGCTTACACCCAGCAGTGGACTATCAAAAGCTGAGGATGAGTCGTCCCTGGTGCAAAGGTACCCATCACACTGGCCGCGTTACCACGCTGCACGGCGACGGACAACCTTTGCACCAGGTACGAACCCGCGCGGGTGTCAGCTGTCCTCTGACTAATCCGACGTCCAACTTCCCTTATAAAGGCAATAGCCTCAGACCCCTAGCACCCAGTAGTCTCCACTGCGATGGGAACAAAATAATAACTGTTACACAAGCCGCATACTTGTCCCGTTTTTTAGCGGCAGCAAAATCCGCAGCAGCACCAGCTGTTCGCACTGTCCGACTGAGATGCGAGGCGGGTAAAGTGCTGACGCACGTGGCATCCCAGAGTAAGCACTTGCCTTTCTGCCACGGCACCAAAGTTAATCCGTCGTGCCTTTTGCCGTCGGAACGACAAAGGCCCGGAGGGTCCAGGGCACAAGGAATGTTGGCTGATACCAAAGCCCTTCGTACGATGTCATTTAAGGCGTGGTGACGTGGAAACCTTCCCGAACAACGACTACAACTCAACGCGTGATGGCCATTTGCCTCCACTATGGAGCCACAGATGCATTTATGAGGTAACCAAACATCGCAGCCCAAGCCCACCACCCAGAGAGCAACTGCCACCCGCAATGAGTCGTTCTCCAGGAGTGTTCCCAGATGAGGGGCAGACAAAGCCTGCAACCACGCACCCGCTTCGACACACGACACCGACTTTAGTCTGGCCAAATCGACCCCCGCGGCTGCACTCATAAGCCGTGCCAGCGCGTCCTTAGCCCCCACATCGCCACTAAGTTATGAATATTTAAATTAACTTAATTGAATTAAACGTTGTTTAATCATTAAAATATATTTTTACGTAGATGTTAATGTTAATTTTGGAATTTTATTATAATTCTTCGCAAAAATAAATTATTTTCACACAAACTTTCACTATTCGAAATCTTCGTTTTATTCGAATAATAACTGCTGTCATATTCGAATATTATTTTGGCGAATAATTCGAATAAACGAATATTCGAATATTCGAATTGCAAACCCTAACCCTGGCACCGGACGGTCGACGATCTTCAACGAACTACGTTTAAGGCAGCCGCTGCGGCTGAAAATGCCGAATTTTTAAAACGTAATAAATATAAGGGCCTCGGCAAAGAGTACGATTTTGTAATCGTGTATGTGATTGAACTAGTGAACATACCTACTCGTACATATACAATTGTATTATTGATTGACGTGTATTCATAAGACATTGGATCAATAGTTTTATAATTAATTGAATGATTTGTATCCATTTGTATAATGTGAATTCGCATGTTCGCAGGCCAGCAATTTGTAAAATAAAAGAAAACGACGCCCATTATAAATATTAAAAATGAATAGATATGACGCATTTCGGCGCTGAACCGGCTGCGCAAACGCTTCTACTCAATGACAATATATTTCGTTCAAAGACCTCAGTCTCGTAAACAAGGACGTCTTAACATTATGTCGAACATTTTGCAAAGGTATTATTATTCACTTTTTCATCGTAATTTCCAGATAATCTTAGATAAAACTTGTTGTTCTAGACTTGTAGGAATCAATCAGTGAACCATGAGCTACCATCGTAGACTTACTTTCTATCTATCCTGCTCTTACGCACGTATTCGAACAAACGAGAGGGATAGCTGGGATATAAGGTAAGTTTGCGTTAAGCTTACGGCGCTATCTCATGGCAAGCACACACTTAAGGATCTCACGCGTGAATCATAACCTTATATTATAATAGTATGTATCAAACCTACATAGATTATTAGGCAATGAAACCAGATTTATTCGTGTCAAGCGTGGGTTACGACAGTTTTTCTAAAATTTATCCAAAACAATGATATGAATATTTGAACACTAATATACTTAGCTACTAAGAAACGAAGTCTAAACTTTCTATCTTAACGCGTTGATGTTTTTAATATGGAAGAACGGTTTAGAAAACTCGTTGAAGTCTTTTTCTGTATAACAATCATGCCATGGTTGACTACAAAGTTGTGTATTAAACATTATAGTTCAGAAGCGTAACCAACACTGAGAATATACGATACACAGTTTGCAGTGAGTCGATTTTATTATTCCACACAGAGTCAAATGAAAAACTATCCCAAGATTGTATTGCCTTTGATAATTAAGCGATTACCTCGGAGTGGGGCAAATGTCAGCTAATAAACTGAAAGCACTGTTTATATTTAGGTATTACCAATTCACCAATTCTGAAAAACACACTACTTGACCTCAGGTGACAGCGATAAGGTTTGAGGCAGATAATGAGTACAAAGAAACGGCCAATCTTTAATTAATCTGCACAACGTTTATATACTACCACCCACAACACAAGCCTTTAGCCACATACGTACCGCATGAATAGGACGATTTGTATAAAAATGCCCCATAATATTTGGGTCAAAATTCTTTTCGTTGTCTTGTTTCATACTACTCTGTCACGCTTTTAGTCGCTGTTTCGAATCAGTATATAAAAAAAATCTGGAGCACTTGTATTTCTTTTTCATGCTAGATTTTAATCCATACATCAGATATTGAAAACAAAACATCATCTCATACAAAAATCACCACTGCGTCACGTTTTTTAGGCACACAAAATAAGAAAACGAAAAGATTTTTGACCCATTTGTTATTTATGTTGGTCCTGATGCGAAACTGGCTTGCTACCGCGAACACCGAAGTTCGTAAATTTCTGTAATCTGTATCTATCACTCCAACAAAGGCGTCATTAGGGTGACAGAGAAAAATCCCCGAAATTTGCAGATTTCGAAGTTCGCGCTAGGGCAGCTGACCTAAATACTACAGCAAGTCAGAATCAAAAATCGTTTACAACAGAAAACGTGTAGTTTTAGGTTAGAAAGTTGTTTACTAGATAAGACACCTAAGGATGAATGGACCGTAACTACGGACAGACGGCGATAGCGACTTTGTTCAACTTCAAACTATAGTGAACACAGAACATGCACTTAGGTAGTTCTATGGTAGTGATAGTGATGTCTATATTACTCGTAAATAAAGTTTTCCCATACATTTAGCGCAAATGTATATTCGAATGCATGTACATACAGGGTGTAAGTCTAATACGGGCGAAGCTCTTAACGGGTGTTAGTTTACGACATAATAAGTACATTCAAATAACTTTTACTTAAAATTAGAGCAAAAAAATATTCCATACAAAATAATTCGGCGCACAATGTAGAGCAACATACGCGAGTTAAACTGGTTTAATTCATAGCCCGTATTAGATTTACACACTGTGTATGTCCAGTTTATTATATAGAAATTGTGTGTATTCGCTTAAAGACGGGCTTACACCAAACGAGCGAATGCTTATTCTATGCCCACTACGAAATTCGTTCGTTACACAAAACGTTATTCGTCGAGATTCGTTTATTTCGTAGAGTCCATCTTAATAATCCACCTTTTTTATGCAATTTGATTCGCCTTAAAACTCAACAAATAACTGGCGAAAACCTGGCTTATAATACTCGTTTGGTAAATCGATCAAGTTCGGCCAGACGATAACCAACAGCACTTATCGAGATTAATTGATATACTACCTATACGTAAATAATCTAATGTTGCGGGCAATGAACGATTAGGCGTATTAAATACCTACCTACATAATCTGTCTCATCTGATTATTGCGAGTATGTTATCAAAATATTTATTTAAATAATAAAAAGATTTGATAAGCAAATAATTTCGATTAGTCGTGCGGCAGTACGGATACATTTGTCACCACCTCAACTTTTTCCGCGGGTGTCGTAAGAGTCGACAAAAAGATTGAAGTGTCACTGACTATTCTTTGATAGAAGATAGATGATGGGCAGCAGCGTCATCATAGTGGACACATTACTGCGATTGCCAATCCGCTTGCTCGCGTGGCTATTATGGGCATTTACCTCCTATACACTCTATACGCATAGTTAATAAGAGAGGCTTACGTCCAGCAGTGGACTGAGATAGGCTGATGATGTGAAGCAAAATAATATGTGTGCGGAAAGTAAAGTCCTCTGGCAGCAAAGCAAGTTCATATATCTCACGTGCTTCTACTTTACGAACAAAATCTAACGTCTTGTTTTTGGGTGAATCAACTTATTGCTATGGTTACGGTATAAAAGTCCCCCGGCCAACTTATTAAACCTAAAAAGCTCGTACTACTCTTAACCCGAATAATATTCATAACTAAACTGAATAAGTAAAGTTTTACTATCTCGCACAAAATGAATGTTTTTGAAATTGTAATTGAATAAAACCATTTTACAATTTCAAAAACAAAGACTTACATTACATTTTGTTTGATTGCTTACACATTATTTTAATGAAATAAAATAAAAAAGAGTACGTTTATCATTCAACTTGCTCAAAAAATTGCTTTAATTTTTTTAGGTATTTTGCCCACAAAAAATATGTACCTATAGTAAAAAAATTTACAGATTTCGTCAAAGACAACACTAGCTTAAATGGTTCTAAATGGTCTATACTTACTTCACCTTAAAGCTTTGCATCGGTCCTCCAATCACCCATGTATAGGTACATCTTTCTCACCTTGGCCCATCTTAGGTGTATTTTACTAGGACGTTTCACAGTTTTTTTTTCTAACAAGCTGTGATAGTTTAGTCTCTTGAACAAGCCAGAATAACAAACACAAAAAAAGTTGATCGATTTAATTACGATTGTCGTCGTTCTTAAGAAAAAACAACCTACTGTTCAGACCACACCCAACGTTACGGGGTCATAAATATCTGCACAGATATTAGTCAATTCCTTCCTTATTTCAATAGCATAAAGAGACATTGTGTGTATATATTTATGGGCTTGACCGTATGCAGCGCTTAAGCCAATTGTTTTTGTCATATCCATTTCGAGCTTATCATCAGGCATTAGAGTTCTTATAGCACCATCGGACTAAAGGTAGTCATGGAGTCGATGTTAGCTTTAAATGTTTTATCATACTCATACTCATTCCCATTAGGTTTTGTACGCTTTCATATTATTACGATTATGATTAAACATTCTGTCTAGTTATCATTTTGAATTATCTTCAGTTACCGCGACAGTTATTCGAAAACTTACGCGACGTTTCGAACCCTTTACAGCGTTCGTGGTACTCAGTAGCCATACCGTGACTATGCAAGTATCGGTAACGTTAGGTTTTTCTCGATACGTAAAACAAGCCATCGCGCTCGCTCCAATTTGTCGAGAAGTCGAGATATATTACGTATCGAGTAAAATCTACAGTATCCTTTACTTTCAAACTCATTGTACGGCTACAGTCAAACTGAGACAAACATTTTATACACCTACCTCCATCAAAAAACGCTGAAAGGGTAAAGGTTCCGAAACGCCGGGATGTAATATTTTCGTCCTAAGTGAAAAAAAGTACAAAATGATCTGGCATGTGAAAATGGGTATAAATAAGTTAGATACAAGTATACACTATTAGATATATACACCGTTTAGAAAATGTACTTGAAATAAACGCTTCTATAGTTTTATTTTATCACTTAAAATTAAATGTTAATATCTACTCCAAGCATTTCTTTAGTCTAATCGTTCTATGAAACCACCGAATGCCTGCTTATCAAAAACAAAAACATGTGTCTGTTCTCAGCCAGCGGCAAGTATCAAATGACATTCCTTATATTTTATTTCACAGAAACAATTTCGTAAGTCGTATGCATAACTTGGTTATCTTAATTATAATCTGTGGGCCAACCACGGATGTCGAAGTTGGTAAATTTCGGGTATCTGTCTTTGTTACTCCTGTTACGTCTTTTATTGGAGTGGCAGAGCTGCAGATGCTCGAAAATTACGATCGATGTTCGCGATAGGACCTACTGTTTTATTGAGACCGCGGTTATTAGTGACTGCGTAAGTTCGGCATCTCGCTCGTCCTAAGTTAGTGGAAGAGAGAGGCATTGCAAACGAGTTAAAATGCCGGCAGCTACAGACTTTATAAACTTTTGATAGGTGACTTCAGCTATTGGACAAACCCCATTCATGTAGTAGATTTACCACTTTAAAATGATCAAAAGTTAATATTTTTAAAACAAAATACAAAAAAGCTGTCGAATTGAGAACTTACTCAATTTTTGAAGTCTGTTAAAAACAATTCAACATTAGCGTCAGAAACACTTAGCACGCTAGCGAATACAGTAGAATTTGGCATGCAGATTTCAAAAGATGAAGGGAGCCTTTCTGAGCTAGTGAGGTGAAATAGTTATTTGTTATAATTATAAAATGACGCAAAGTTGTATTTTACCCGCGAGTATGAAATTGAAACACGAACAATCTACAATATAATCCTGAGCATAGCGAGTATTTCTATATACGAGAAGTAAAGCGTTATATTCGTTTTATTTGCCTTCCAATGACCCTCTTTGGTCAGGCCCCCGGAAGTTCGGCAAAACGTGATAGTGCTTAGCATTACATTGTGGCGAATTGTTTTGCATGCTAAACAGTAAACAGACCTCAGACGGACATTAATTAACCTAAAATGCAAAAACATGACTTACCTACGATTTCCACGTGACTTTGTAATTCAAAATGGCGTAGGCATCGTGTATCAGTAGTCCGTAACTTAGTTGGTAGTGACCCGGCCTACGGAAGTTGAGGTTCCGCGTTCGAATCCCGGCGAGGGCATTTATTTGTGGGATTGTCACAAATATTTCTTCATTGGCAAGTTTTATTTATTTATTTTAACCATTAAGTAATGGACTTTTGCTTTTTTTACTGACAGTTGGGTCAAAATTATTTTCGTTGTCTTATTTTGTGTCCCTAAAAAACGTGACACAGTTATGATTTTTGTTTGACATGATGATTTGTTTCAAATTTTTGATGTATGGATTAAAATCTAGCGAGAAAAAGAAATACAAGTGCACCTGGTTTTTTTATACACCTAATCGATACAGCAACTAAAAGCGTGACAGAGTGGTATGAAACAAGACAACAAAAATAATTTTGACCAATTACCGTTAGGCCTAAAGTATTTGCTATAATTCTATATGAAATTCATGTTTACAACGTTATAGCAAATACTTTAAGCCTAACGGTAATTACTGTTACCGTATTTGCTATAACTATAATCCTATTCGAAATTCATGTTTACAACGTTCATTCAAAAACACGAGACACGTGGCCACATTACTTTGTACTCGTATTCGGTTTTTATAAAACAAAGTTGCCTCCAGGTCCTGCTATCCGTCTCTATGTATTATTATATATTTTAGAATAAAATAGTATTTATTCAGACAACACATCATTACATTAAGGTGCATTCAGCCCAAACGAGCATTCGCTATTCTATCCCTCACTCTACGAAATCAACGAATCACGTTTTGTGTAACGATCGAATTTCGTAGAGTAGTGGTTTAGAATAGCGAATGCTCGTTTGGTCTGAATGCACCTTTTTAATTATGAAGACATTTTAGAAAAAGCAAACTTATAAAATATGACAAAAACACAGAACCAAGAGTAAGGTGAAAGTAGGTACTAATAGTGCGCAACATGTCAAAAGAAAATATTTATTAGAATCACGATATTTTGCTCATATATAAATCTACATAAAGTATTGTCATGTGTTTTGGGAGATAAGTTTGTTAGTTTTGATAAATAGTAGGTATTTATTTTATAGGGTGACAATATCAAAATTTCTCAAAATTGCAAATTTTCTTAGTATGAGTTAACTCCATTGTATGAGTAAGCGTCAGGTGCTTTTGCCGGCAGTCCCAATACATGGCACTTCAGTACAAGGTTTAATGTCACGTATTGGGACATTGGAAATATTAACTCAGTCCTAATAACCGTCAGCCTGTCTTAAAATTATGCAAATAATTTAGATATAAGCTAATTATTTCAAAGTTGGGATAGGTATGAAGCATTAAAGGTTTATCGATGGCAACTCAAGCTGATAATGACGAGTATTGGTACAGCGTCGGGTACTAGTACTTCCATCTTAATAGATGTGAATCTGAAATGGTCACCACTCAGCAAATGAAGTTGACACGACTGAGCGATATCAACGGCGCTGGTATTCTGTGGAGCGAACCACCATTTAAAGGTGGATTTAGACGAAACGAGCGAATGCTCATTCTATCCCCCACTCTACGAAATTAGTTCGTTACACAAAACGTGCACAAACAAATTAACTTTCGATCATAACTCGGTTTTGGTGTTAATTTTACAAAATAAAAGCGATATTTTAATGTAAAAACTCCGATCAAGTTTAAATTTCTAATATCCTCCTACCGCCCAGACAATAAAACTTGCTAGTTTAATTTTGAATTAATAGTGGAGGAAATAAAATAAAATTTCTTTTGATTGATAACACCTTCTTATATTAGGTCTCTGGGCAGCAGGAGGTTAACGTACTTAATTGTCGTTACAAAGCTGACTGCAATTAAAGGTTTTTAATTTCACGCTAATTGAGTGTCCCTAAAAGTGAAAATGCCCAGGAGTGGCCTTAGTTCAGCAGTGGACTGATATACGCTGATGATGTGATGAGTAGGGTTAGGATTTTGGTGGCATTTATTGAACACAGATCAGTGGAGTCGCTGTTACAAACATTTTTTACTTGAATAAATGATTAATTTATAAAATAATAACTAAATGAACAACAACTAAAGCTGAATTCACAAATGCACTTAAAGAAATAACATGTATTTTAGTTTTGAGAACCTAAAAAATATTTAATTGCAATAAAAAATGCTAGTATGTGAGAAAATCTACTGGTTTCGTTTTAAAGGTTCCAGTTTTCACGTAAGCAATATTATAAAAATGGCGACTGAATTCATTTTTATTATTTAAAACTTAACATGGGCGAGATACTGTTCAAGAGATTTATTTTTTGATTCATTAATTATTCAATCAATCAAAAAAAATAAGCAGCGACTCCACCGTTCTCTATTCACCTAATGCCACCAAAATTCTTAACTCTAGTAATGAGTTTGTACTTAGTTTTCCAGGAAGTCGCATAGAAAATCGTCAATCTCGAACTTTCCATAGACTCGTAGCTACCGTTGAACAAATGTATTAGGCATATGTAAATCACGCGTTATTAAGGCATTATTTATGAGAAACATTTATTTTTGGACAGAGTTTTTGAAAGACAAAGAACGCATAAACAAATCCTCATGAAATATATTGGGGAGCGATTTAAAATTAAAATAGAAATTGTCTTCCGGGTCCAAAGTAGTTTTCTATGGCTATAGGATAGCAAAACTTATCGCCTTTATTCATAACATAAAACGCCACTAAGCCGTTTTCAGCTTATTATTATTTTGTCCTTAGTTATTTGTCGAATTCACATTTTGCATTTGGCAGAAAGGGCCAAGAAAAATTTGTCGGTACGGCTACCTACCTTACCTCAAGTTGCCATGGTAAGAAAATTAAAATATTTATGAATTATAAAAAAAGAAAAAAACGACCAAGATCACCAACGTCCGAGCTGGGAATCGAACCCACGTGCTCAGCTTTCGCGGCTGATGCCTGCACCGCTCGGCCCCTCGGTCTTAGCAACCACCAGTATTTTTTCTCGGGTATATGCAATCCCTTACAAGGCTTTGATCAAACTCGAAGGGCAAGCAATACGTATTACATGCATGCACCTCCTATCAGAATACTTTTCAGTTTTCTAGAATAGTTAGAGAGTTGGTACTTTTGATTTTTGATAATTTGATTTGTGTTTTTCACTTTAGTCAGCCTCCGTAGACTAGTTGGTAGTGACCCTACCTACGAAGCTGGAGGTTCCGGGTTTGAATCCCGGCGAGGGCATTATTTGTGTATTTATTTATCACAAATATTTGATCCTTGGTCATAGTTGTCTATGTATTTAAGTATCTACATGTATCTATCTATTATATATATCGTCGCCTGGTACCATGGATATAGAATATGGATATGGATTTGACAACGTAATAATAATAGCAAGAACGAAAGGGATGGACTTATGAAACTTTTTACTAGTGGAAGTGAAAAGGAACGATAATCGTCCGTCCTTATCACTGTGCCACTATTTTTTGTGTGTGTGGCACGTAGATGCTAAATCTAAGTGCCAGACAAATGCGTTGAATACGTCACTATACGTAGTATCTTCTTAGTAGTCTGTGGCTATGTCTATCCCTCTTAGTGGCACACTATGTGCGGCCCCTCGCCTGGTACCCACATCACAAGCCTTAAATTGAGCTCACCGTAGGACTAGGTTAATTTGTGTAAGATGTCCAAAGATTTTTTTTTGTTCAAGATCAAATTATTGATTTCACAACAGTACAGTAAAATCAAAATTTTAATTAAACGGCCTCAAATAGGTTTTTGTGGCATTGTGCCGAAGATTTCCGCGGCGTTCCTCACTTTATCATAATGCTGATACCCCTCGCAATACGGTTTCGGTATGCTTAGCACATGATTGATATGTCAGTATGTCGCCGCGAGATAGATTTTCCATCTTTTAACTATATGAATAAAACAGTATGCTTAGCACATGATTGGCGCGACAGTATCTCGCCGCGAGATAGGCTATCCGTCCCTCTTTTGTTAATATAGTTAGTAAAGAACGGGAGATCTATCTCGCGGCGACATACTGTCGCACCAATCATGTGCTAAGCCTACAGGGATAGATAGTCTATCTCGCGGCGACATATTGTCGCACTAATCCTATGCTAAGCCTGCTGTAGATTTTTAGGTTGATGTTATAAGCAAAAATAGACCTTTGAGAGTGACATGTGACATTCAACATTATAATGTCAAAGTCCCCATTAACATTATGACATTTAATTATTAATTATGCGTGGATAGAATTTTAGTGTATTTGTCCGAGGTCAAATCAAAATGGCTAAAGTTTTACTATAGGCCATGATGATGTAAATTAGTATTTCGACATTAAAATATTTAATAATATCAAGGTTAGCAATAAACACAGAAACCTTTGAACGCTAAACATTTGTTAATCCGAAATAAAAATAAATTGTCTTTCAAAACTTATCAGCATTACGATACAAAGAGGAAATACTGCGAGCATCCTCGTTACAATATTACAATGACCAATTTTAAATGTAGGTTAGGTTGTTTAGGATAATTATACTTAATTTATTTTTGTATTTCGTACAGATTTGTAAATAATGAACGCCTATTAAATACCTACACACATTTACTTAAGACGACCCATAGGTACTTATGTATACCAGATCATATACGGATCAGCAGGGGTCGGCAAATGATCAAAAATTGATATATTTGACATAAAATATTGATCGTCTGCGAGATCTATGAATGCACTCTTGACAGTTATAGATTAATCCTTATTAATATGAGGGTCAGACTCGCCATTTTTTAGATAGACTTAACGTCATATATTTATAATTGGGTAATTTCTTTACTTTCCAATTTTCGTTCTTAGAAATCGACAACTATAACAGCTGTTATAGGACTTATAGGAATTATCATTTGCCACTCCGCATAGTTATAATAGGACAAGACGTGCGCGCGAGCGTTTTTTCAGATCAAAGAATAATATGAATCGCTAACGAGGTGATCAAAGGCACTACAAGTTACAAAATTTAGGATTTTTATGTTAAACAAATAATACAATACAATACAATACAAATACTCTTTATTGCACACCTCAATAAATGAAAACAATTACAAAAAAAAAGTAGCGACTTAACTAGAGGTAGACAACAGGCGGTCTTATCGCTAAGAAGCGATCTCTTCCAGACAACCTTTAGGTAGCGGAAATAATTACAATATGACATATCAACGCCTACTAAAGGTGCATTCAGACCAAAAGAGAAATCTCGCGGTTCTATTCCCCGCTTTCGTAGAGTGGGAGGTTAGAATAGCGAATGTTCGCTTGGTCTGAATGCACCTTTATATTCGGGCATTTCTGAACAGTCCACATTATTCAAAATCGTTAACAAGCTTTTGAAGACGATTGCGTGGGTAACCGCGTGGTGACGGCAGAGTACATTTGTCACCATCCCAACTCTTCCCGTGGGTATCGTAAAGTCGATTAAAGTATTAAAAGTATTGAATTAGTGTCACCGTCCAATAACCATTGATTATGGTCAGAATAATCATAGTGGAATCACTACTGCAATTGGACGTAGTTCTGCAAACAGGAACCAATCCACACGAATTTGTCCTTTTAAAGCATTTTAAAGATTGACTTGTTCGTTTTGATTTAAGGTGTTAATTAAAAGTAGCCTAGTTGGTAGTGACCCTGCCTATGAAGCTGGAGGTTCCGGGTTTTAATCCCGGCGAGGACATTGTTCGTGTATTTATTTATCACAAATATTTGTTCTTTAGTCATGGCTGTCTATGTATTTAACTATCTATCTATATGTACAGATGTAGTGCAAAATCCTTTCTCCTCGGCTTTTCACGGAAACGCCCGAATTAATCTCCCTGTCTCAATTAGCTTCAGTGCAATATATACTGAAGTTCATTGTGACAGCAATATGAATTCGGATGTTTCCGTGAAAGGCAGAAGAGAAAAGATTTTGCACTACATCTGTATCTATCTATTAGTATATCGTCGCCTGGTACCCACATCACAAGCCTTAATTGAGCTTACCGTGGGGCTAGGTCGATTTGTGTTAGACGTCCCAAGTTATTCATTTATTTATTTATGATAATTTCGTGTGAATTGGTTCCTATTTGCATAACTACGTCCAGTTGCTAACCCGCTTACCCAGTATGATGATAATAGGCATTACCTCTTAAGAGTGGAAAGATATATTATATTCGTACCTACGCATTTACCCCCTTATTCATAAACGTCTCCTAAATATTGTTTGTCCCTTTCGATCTCATCAATATATCTATAAATCCGAACGGGACAAACAATACTTAGCGGCTCGTTAAGTAGGAGACGATTATGAATGAGGGGCTTTGTCCATAGAAAATGGTAATTTAGTATGAGATCGCGTCCAGTTTTCTGCACACGTACGCATGCTTACGCGTTTCATACTAAACGGCCAAATTCGTAAGCATGCTAATAATATTAAGTATGTGTGTCATCACCCTGATATATTATATCCGTCCATATATTAGTACTCTTTATTAATAATACTGTGTACAGTCGAATTCAAAGATATCATTGCGGTTTAAGTTCCGAAATATATTAACAAAACTATTTTCCCTTGATATTAAGGTCCTGTAAGTTTTTAGCACCTCGTAAAGATATCTTTGACGTCGAATGTACATACGCATAGGTAATAATAATAAGAGAGGCTTATGTCCAGCAGTGGACTGATAGGGGCTGATGATGTGATTATCAATTGTAAGATAATAATTTGTATGAAACAAAATATGTCTAAAATACATCTCAAATAAATAAATATCTTGAGATATCTTACACAAATGGATCTAGGCCCACTATGTACCAGACGACGATATACAGGGTGTTTTTTTTTCGACCGTTCAAATTCTACGTAGTGAATGTATAGGTCATACTGACCAACTTTTACTATGGGGACAAAGTCGAAATCGCGAAAAAAAAATCAGCTGTTTCATACATTTCGGCCGGCGTAATGCCGCCAATTTGTATGAAACAGCTTATTTTTTTTTTCGCGATTTCGACTTTGTCCCCATAGTAAAAGTTGGTGAGTATGACCTACACATTCACTACGTAGAATTTGAACGGTCGAAAAAAAAACACCCTGTATATAATAGATATAGATACTTAACTTACTCTCCATACATATAGATACTTAAATACATAGACCGCTACGACCAAGGAACAAATATTTGTGATAAATAAATACACAAATAATGCCCTCGCCGGGATTTGAACCAGTATGCTTAGCATATGATTGGCGCGACAGTATCTCGCCGCGAGATAGTCTATCCGTCCCTCTTTTGTTAATATAGCTAGTGAAGGACGGGATATCTATCTTCCATACTTGCCAAAACCGGTTTACATCCCCTAATTCGAACCCGGAACCTCCAGCTTCGTAGACAGGGTCACTACCAAGTACCAACTAGGCAACGGGGGCTAACAAAAGATAAGACTTATTTCAAAAATAAGATATAAGTCATCATTGACTTAGATATTTTTCCAGCAGGAACGAGAGATTGACAAAATTAAATATCGATAATATAGTCTTGTTATAGTCGATAAATAAATTTAATAAATAAATAATGCGCAGTAACTTAGAGATACACTACAAGAATGCAAATCATATTCAAAACGATACATTTTTTATACTTTATATTTTCTGCCTAAAGACAAAGACTAAAAAGAAATACTCTAACGCCATAGGTAATAATTCATAATGAAGTATTAGATATTTAAAAATAAAGATGGGTCCTGTATTTCTGGGTTGGTCATGATTTTACGAACTTAGCATCTTTATAAGAATAGGGTGTATTCATCGATAACAGTAATGTCGATGTTTGATTTAGTCAATCTCTCGTTCCGGATAGATATATCTAGGTATAGTCATTATGTATAAGAAATAGCAAATTACAAATTGAAAAGAACATTGGCGTCGCTTTGACTTAATTATTTCAAATATATTTAGAACAGGCAATGGCGCGATTCTGTTAAATACGGGTTCTATTAATTTTAATGAGGATCATGAACCTTCCATTGGCACAGTAATTAAAACAAAAATATGTATACAATTTTGAACCTTATGTCAACAGCTTAAGGCGAATGTTGTACAAGAAGTTATGGCTTTAAAGTTTGAATTTATCTATGACTGCGTAATAATTTTGAGGAAAATCATTATTCTATAAACGTCTAGGCCATATAGATAATATTTCAAGCTACGAATATTTGGCTAATAAGTAGCCTGGCACGGAATCATCTGGTATACGAGTAATCGAGAAAAAATATTACTTTTCAACGGACTTTAGAATAAGGAGGAGGTTCACAATTCGATTGTATTTTTACTATATTTGTTACCTCAGAACTTTCGATTATGTGTCGATTTTGATGATTTTTCGAAAGCTGATGGTTCCCGATTCGTCTCAGTCCCACATCCATGAGAAATCCATGTCTTAAATTTAAAACCAAGTCTTAAATTTAGTACAATTTTGAAAACAAATACGGTTAAAAAAATTTGTCTTAAACATAAAGCATGTGCACGATAAATAACTCAATATCTCGCCAACCGATTCCGATAATTCTTTTTTCCTAACTAGTGCGCAAAAACAAACTTTGTAATTTCTCTTTTTGACGCACTTGTTATGAAAATAATCGTCCCTTACACGTGCAAAAACTTTTTTTAACTCGGGTGATTGTCGCCCTCGTTTCACTCGGGCTCCAACTTTCACCCTAGCCGAAAGAAAGTTTTCCCGCACTAGTTAGGAAATGTACTATTTTAATGGTTTTCAAAACAAATCGTGATGGATTCGTTGACTAGTCAGGGTCTGATAATAGGATATTGGAGTAATCGGTTGAATTATGGAATTGTGTTTTTTTTTGTGATTATTAGGTTTGTTGTTGTTGTTGTTTATCTGGCCATTTTTTTTCCGCAACTCGACATCATACGTGCCTATTTTGCGTAGTCCCAACGCTGGCCCGGTACTTGTTGGGGACTTCACATACACCCTTGAATTTCTTCGCAGGTGTATGCAGGTTTCCTCACGATGTTTTCCTTCACCGTAATGCATTTGTGAATATTAAATAATATTTCGTACATAAGTTTTTGATAAACTCATTGGTACCAGCCGGGGATCGAAGTCATGACCGCTGCGTAGCAGCCGTGCGTTTTACCGCTAGGCCACAAGCGCTTGATTATTAGGTTTAATAAGCTTTCTATCTAGCATAACAATATCATTATCATCAGCCTATCTCAGTACACTGCTGAACATAGGCTTTTCTTATTACCTAAGCGTAGCAATGTACCGAGGATAAGTTGCATAAGTTGCCAAACTTCTATAGAGAATGTTCTCGGCAGTTAAAAATTACAAGCAATCTAATCATGCCGAAACCGTTGTATATACATGCCTTTTATAGTAGATTGTTCAACGAGGGACTAAAACAGGCCATTGTGACACGAGATATTTATCCACCCGAGCGTAGCGAGGGTGGATGTAGTTCGAGTGTCATTATGGCTGTTTAGTCCCGAATTAAACACTCTACTTTTCACTTAGAATGCGAGGAAAAAAACTACGTTCTACATAATCTCAGTATTTAGTAACAGAAAGAACAAGTAAGAAACAAAAAAAAATATATGTTCTGTGATGTCATAACTTCCGATTTCTTCGGAACATGGCCACTTGGCGATAAGTGCACAAACTTTTTCAATTTATTATATGGTTTAGTTGCAATGTGGTAAGCATGGAATATATGCTACAAGGTGATGAGATGACGGTTGATATTTCTTAGATTTTTCATCAATATATGTCAGAAATACGCCTTCCATAAATGATGTTGGTTGCTTTCCAGTTTTCCAATACATAAAAGTAAACCAATACGCTTTTGAATATATTACACTAGATTTCGGCGGCAAAAGATTTTGCACCACCTCTTTTGCATTCTTCTTCATGCTGGAGTAAGGCGTTAATTACTTCTTCATCGCATGACGTGACATCGTAAATTATACTATTTGAACAATATAACTTATGGACAAAAACACAAAAAATAAGCAATCAAATTCGTTCCGCGTTTTAGTTTTTATCTGTATTCCTTTTTCGAAATATGACGCTTTAAATACTTGCATATTTAGCCAACGAATGGGAACTAACTACAAAACTATTTTGAAGCTAATTGGTTAAAACATAAGTAATAAATTGGATTCAATCTTAATCATATATTAAACAAATATTAAATATACATGTATATCAAAAAAATAAATCGATTTTACTTAATAATTTTGCACGATTGACATTTTGAGGTTTTTTCCAATGGCAATAATCGTTCGTTCAAAAATCATAAACACCAGAAATGGCTATTTAGGGGTTTCCAAAGTCAATTAAAAAAAAGTTTAGAGGTTGTATCCACGGCATGCACAAAAGTGGTCCATACACAAGCACTGAAAATGGCGACTATCCTTTGTTCTTGAACACCATGAGTGTGGCTGTTTACGGGTTAACATTTTCAATAAAAAAAAAATTACTTTAGTCCCTAGAGATTAATAAAGGGTTTTAGTCCCGATATGCAGGGACTAAAATAACATTTTAAGAGCATGAGAAGTGAAAAGGTATATTTCATGCCTAGTTTACTCAATTGTGAAGTACAATATTCTTCATAACACTTTTTTATAAGTTCTAATGAAAACATTCTTAATGGGAACTTACTCTTATGAGGGCGACCCAACCCAGGAAAATCGCAGAATTGAGTGAGTGAGTGAATGGAGTGACGACGCGTCCGCTGCCATCCCGCTCGCACACTCGCATAGTATATGCCTGGGCATGGGCAACCGGAGTATACGCCAAATGCTTTTTACCTCTCTATCTCTTAGGTAAACATGACAACCAAAAAGTTACACCTATCACCGCTCGGCATTAGTTTAAGCTACAAAATACTAAATTATTACTATTATAGCACGCAAAGTAACGTCAGGAAATAAAAACTCCCCGAAAATTAGACATGTTTTCGTGGTCGATTTCTATCGAGCGAATCCTTTACGGATTTGTTCCCTATCGGCCCTTGCAAATATGATGTAGTTTCTGTATGTATGATATTGTGGCTCATTTTCATGTTTAAGACATCTTAAAATGCAATCTCCGAACTGCAATTTGGGTGTAGGCGCCCTCTTAAATTCTCATGAAAATTCTCGGAAATTTCCGAGTATATTTCAGGAAATTAGAGAATGTTTTGAAACTTTTACATTGCTACCTAAGCGTATGGACGCATTAGGAGGTAAATCCTCATAATCGCCACGCTGGGCAATCGGGTTGGCGATCGCAATAGTGTCCACAATTAATTTATTAAAGCAAAGGTTTACGTGACATTACAGAAAAGC
This sequence comes from Thaumatotibia leucotreta, assembly GCA_025490895.1. Lineage (NCBI taxonomy): Eukaryota > Metazoa > Arthropoda > Insecta > Lepidoptera > Tortricidae > Thaumatotibia > Thaumatotibia leucotreta. Next base: position 22,309 of record JALPQI010012128.1, read on the forward strand.
ACCAATGCATCTTGAAACAAAAATCAAACAATTGAAAAAAAATAAGATACGGATACACTTATACACAAATAAAAACACATTAATTATACCTAGATTTAGGCGACACAACAGTGTGGCATGACTAAGATGATGTATATAGTCAGTGACACTTCAATCCTCTAATTGAATCACGGGAAGATTTGGGGTGGGTGACAAATGTACTTTGTTACTGTCGTCACCACGGGTACGGGGCTGAATATACTTACATAGAATTTTCTGGACTTGAATTTTAAAGGACATTGATAATCTAAATTTTCGCTCTCCAAAAATAACCTAAAACAATGATATTTAAATACATCGGAATACAATACATTTACATTCATATAAATACTCTAAGCTACAATGGTGATGTTACAGTAGGATTATACTTACAGTTCTACCTACTTGTATCGATTCAGTACTTACCTAACTATCGAGTTTAAAACACTACCGAGTCTTTTATGTGGTGATTCGAGTCCTTCTTTAACGGATATTAAGTGTTGCGTATCGTCTGTTGACAAGCGAATTTCACTAGGTAACAAATCCCTACTTGAAATAAAGCTCGTATCTATATTCTGATTCAGTACTGACATACGAGGTTGCTAAGAGTATAGACAGTTTTTACAGCGAGTTTTGATTGTCAGCCGACTATTATAACACTTACGCCTGGAGTCCTTAAAACTGAGTTGAGCTTGAGACTTATAAATTAAAGAAATCGAACGAATCGAGTCAGCAAAACTTCGTTTGAAGTGTCACTACCGACTAGGTTACCGATGTCTTTAAAATTTGCATTAAAATACACTAGACATTGACTGAGAACTGAAAATACGTGTATTACGTGGTAAACAACAAGATAATGTATTCCACATTATGTCAGCGGCCTTGCTGTATATTTGTACGTGCACAACACTCAAAATACTAAATTATTGTTCATTATTTGTCTGCACCTATTGTCAGTGTTTGTCACACCTGCCTGTCAAGATTCTTGCAAAGCTTTGGCACAATAACTTGTTTACTTGTTGCATTGCATACAATATACAATTCCAGCAACCAATGAAAACGTCACACTCCAAATGTAGGTATAAAGATCGATTGCAAAAGAATACTAATAGCTATTGTAAGGTACTAAGTTATTAGACCGCGTCGTACAGTTGTGTTTAGGTATTAATATGGATAATCCAATACAATAACTATAATTCGGCCACTCCAGGTTTAGGCACCAGCCGCGAAAGCTATTTTCAGAATAATTTCATAGGTAGGGGTTTTTGCAAATTTCGACTGTCAATTAACAAAATTAGAATTAGTAACAGACACAGAATTGAATTAATAATAATGAATTGACGAAAACAAAGAATAATCATTTATTTTATTCATTAAACTGTACCTGCTAGGGTTTGCTAATATTCGAAAGTTTCAGGTATTCGATTTATCTGTTTTATTTTTATTTTGACATGTTCATTCATAATAAGAAGTTGAAAATGCAGGTAAAATTACTGTTTTACATAATTTACTTGCATGTCTAATATTTTAATATGCCGTATTAAAATATTAGACAGCCTCTTGTCAGCCTCTGTAGCCTAGTTGGTAGTGACCCTACCTACGAAGCTGGAGGTTCTGGGTAGACGTGTGCGCCGATCTAAAAATGATCGGCGGCGGCGTTTGCTGAAAAGTCGGCGGCGGCGGCGTGATTTCGGCGTAAAATCGGCGTCAAGGTCACATTAATAAAAAAGCTAATTTCGATAATATAATTTGTCACAGTTTAGATAAATACAATATAAATGTTCATTAAACACCACTACTGACCACAACATCTGATCAGTACATATCAGTTTTCTCTTCCCATCATGTTCTAACATAATATATTCAACAATAACTGGGTTTGAACTAGCCTTATTCATATTAGGTCTCCCAAATCCCCTATCATAGCATGCCTTAAGGATAAATAGGGCGCAGCCCGCGTCCATTGAATTCCACCTATCTTTACCAGGTTATCGGCCCATCATATTGGGAAGCATCCTACGCTGCGTCAACCAATATATGCTTGCAACTAAGAAATCACTTGCCGCACCGGTAGTTTTGCGAGTAATGTATGTCCAGCCCACTGTCACTTCAGTTCAGCGATTTTTTGAGCTACATTGGTACTTCCAGTTCTTCTACGGCTCATGCGGTCGAATGCTGATAGTGATCCCGCGGCGCTCCACCAAGAGGCGGAGCCGGCTTTCGTTGGTGGTTTTAGACGGTAGTCCACTAGTGGTTAGTCCGTCATAGCCCCCTGGTTTCCTCTGGACTAGGCGGCATGCATAAACGCATTTCCCCAACGTTAAAAAAAAAAAAGTTCTTCTGCGGCTCTCAACTAGAGTTTACAACATCCTTCGATTTTCAGGATCCGTATAATGCCGATATTGAAAATTGGCGGACCCGGACACCTATTTCGGATAATACGGATTTATTTTAAATACATGTTTTATTTTCATTAAGTTATAGTGTTTGGCCTTATTTAGAGTTAACGCTGAAATAACAGTTGTTCAGTCTACGTTTTATTTACATTTAAATATGCAAAAAAATTATAACCATGTTTTACAACTACAAAATTCTCCATATGTTTTAAACTTTTAACGTTCTTAATCACAAGTAAGACATTATCTGGCCTAGTATCTAAATAAGCTGAACCTGAGGGCTAAAGACCCGATGGCGAGGCGTCAAGCCCGCGAAGGCCCGGAGTGTCACGATTTAATGCTCTCTGATACAATTACGCTTCCCAAATGTCTTAACGCCAGCGAAGGCCGCAGATCGAGCTCGCGCAGAGGCGCGCAATCTCTCTCTGTATCAAAATAGATCGCGAAGGCCCAGTTTCGCGTAAGGCTGAAGGCCAGGAGCATTCCACAGAGGCGCACCAGGTGACAAGTTTGAAGGCCGAGCTGCCAGAGCCTAGCGCTCCCATGTTGCACAATGGTTTAGTGTAACTCTCTGCGGCCCTCCGATTCGTTTCGATTCTTTGCGAAGGCCGAAAGCCGAATTCCACTTAGGGCTGCACAGAGACGCGCCAGCTCGCCTTACTCGTACGCATCGGGCGGTTCTCCATCGTTTCAGCCATAATAACTTTATAGTCGGCAAACCGAAGGTGAGTGATATATTCGCTGGTGGTGTTGAGGACAATCCAAAATCATCCCACAATCATCCCATCATCCCATTCCATTCCAAAATCTTGAAAACGTCTTCCAAAGCAACAGTAAACAGTTTTGTAGACAAGACACCTCCCTGTCTTAATCGTCGCTGCAATAGTCTGGATTTCGAATACCGGTCTTGAAGACAGTTAGGACCTAAACTGAATCGTGATGTGTCAGTTGCATAGAATAACTGTCAAAAATTGGCTAGCCGAACCGAAACTAAATTGCATGCAGGTCATGGTTTAATAAAGTTCGGGAAATATTATTGACGGACTGTTATCTCACTTTTGACCTTTTGATTTGTGTTAACACTTACTAAACAATCAGCAGCCGAGCACATTTCTATTGTTAATGACGCAAAAAAAAGGTCGTAAGTAGGATAAGAGACTGTGAAATAATATTTCCCGAACTAACCCCCCTGGACACTACAATATAAGTATCGGTAGTTTACCTATTTGGCTTACTTGTTCTACTGTATTTTGGTTGGTTGTTCTTTGGACACATAGCCCGCAAATCTGGGGAAAACCTCTAAAAACTTATTGTCACGAGAAATATTGGAAAGAAAAGGCCGAGATGAAGGAGCCCCATGCGCTGGAGAGACCAGATCCGCATCTCACTAAACTTTCGGGTTGCTGAAGCGATATACGCTGCGGAAAATTAGAGTTGTTGGTGGAAGATCGTGAAAGAGAAATTGATGAGTTGACAAGTCACAACGCCCAATAGGCTTATGATGGTACCGTATTTAATCGTTTGTCGTTGTTGCCGTCAGGTTCTAACAAGTATGTAAGTGCGAAAGTGATGCGTTGCACGATAAGTAGATAAAACGGGACCATCATAAGCCACCTGATTTGGGTTATCGACGCAAGTAGGAGTAGTCTACTTGGTACCGGTGAAGATACTGAAGTACAGCCCAGGTCTCGATCAATTCAAATGTTTCATAGACCACGAACATGAACGCTAACCTGAGGGGCAAGTTATACCTCTCGGTCTTTTGTATATCCTGACGTTGCTTATGTATGTGATTTACGGTGCTAAAGCTTTTCTAGAAACAGAAACCGGCTTGTTCAGGAGGCTGGAAGTTGTCGAGCCTAAGAATCTACGTGTGATAATGAGTGATGACACTCGAAAGTAACTATTAGGTTGACAGTAAATTCCCTACATAAGAGAATTATACAGTGTGTTTCCATGACCCAGGCTTTTACAAAAATGGGTAATAATACGCATTACTAGCAATCGTTTTCAAGTATTAATATTTGACAAATAATTAAATTGACAGTACAATTAATTTTATTTCCTTAGTTGTCAAACGTTGTGAGTGGCTGCAATCTGTCATTGTCAAGTTCAAATTAACGATTCATTTTGAAGTACATTGCTTGTCAATTAACTTTTCTTAGAAAGTTAATTACTTTTAAAATAAGCAATTTGAATCGATAATGTTCACGGTCTGCCTAGAAATCTGCATTGCATTCCTCGGTTTCGATAAAAGCCAGTATCGTATTATTATTTAACTGGATAGATGTAGCACCGCCCACAATCTCTCTGCTTTGCCTTAAGGTTGACTGGTAGAGAATGCCTCATGGCATTAAGTTCGCCTTTTGTACGTTAAGTTTTACTTTTGTGCAATAAAGTTTAAATAAATAAACACACACTGTATGAATAAATATTAAGGCAAATACGAAGCTTAGTGTGTAGTATTTAGCACATAGGAATAACTCTGTTATTCAGTCAAGGCCACGCCGATTTCACGCCGACCATTAGTCGGCGGCGGCGGCGTGGCAAAAAAGGTCGGCGGCGGCGTGACGCCGGCGCGGCGCACACGTCTAGTTCTGGGTTCGAATCCCGGCGCGGCGAGGGCATTCTTTGTGTATTTATTTATCACAAATGTTTGTTCCTTGGTCATGGCTGTCTATGTATTTAAGTATCTATATGTAATATCGTCGCCTGGTACCCACATCACAAGCCTTAATTGAGCTTACCGTGGGACTAGGTCGATTTGTGTAAGATGGCCCAAGATATTTATTTATTATTATTTATTTAATTATTAAAAAAAAACAAGTAAAGATTTTCACAATGCAGATATATCCGACCTGGCCACTTGGTTTATTTTGGGAAACCTTGTTTCATGTGTATCAGTATCTCCCGAAACTTCGTAATAAGTCTCCAAATTAGTTTTCTGTAATAGCATTGATGAGGAATGCGAAGTAAAACGCAGTAATTGTTATTGTAAAGTGTTTAAATTTATTATTTTTGTGTTATAAATAATATTCGAGTATCTAATGTCTTATTATTCGAATAATAAAATGGATGAGATATTCGAAGTTTTTGAAGAATACAATTTTCAAATTGCAAGATTTGCAAGTCCTACTCCCGAATCTGACTTCAGGATGCTTAGCCAAGTTGCCAATCGCTAACGCTTAATAGCGTATCGTAGTTTTCCCTCTCCGTCACTCTTTCATATTTGTGCGACAAAGACAGTTAGCTGCCTTTCGTTTACGATTGACGATTAAGCGTTAGCGATTGGCAACTTGTCTACGCACCCAGATCAGACAACGGGCACCTATATAGGCAAACCGATCTATTTACATCACATGAATTCAATTACAAAATGTTATCACTGTTATTTGAATAACATTTGAACAAAATCCTAAAACAAACATCGACCCTCATTATCAGTCAAGATCAAGTCTACTAAAACATCGTTTATCGTACTTTAATTTACGTTGCTCATAATGGGAAGGAAGACCGCGATACTCGGTGCAGGCCGCCGAGTGTTATCTTCGACGCATGTTTACACACGATAGCGGGCAATCACTGAATGCTTCAAATTATACCGATAATTCATATAAACAACTGCTGCTAACTGAAATAATTGAATAACAGCGAGCTGAAGGTCAAATTTGGATAAGCGGACGCGAATTTCAATTCGGGCAATGTCTGGGCATTGCAAAAACACAGTCAAATGATAATATACCTTAATAGTTATAATTATACTTTCATGTATACGATTTATTAGTGTTATATTAAGTTTTGTTAAAATTTCCGTTCTTGTATTTACTTTTTAATTTATATTGTTTTAGGGCATTTCCACTTTTAGGGACACCCAATTAGCGTGAGATGTAAAATCTTTAATTGCGGTCAGATTTGTAATAACAACTAAGTACGATATTTAGGAGTTTAAACTTTATCGGTGTATTTCACTAGGTACATAGTATAAAATCGTCGGGTGAGAATGCAATTGTGCCATATCCATTTTTAAGCAAAATCGGTTTTTAATGGTTCTTGATAGAATATTTTTTTTGTAGTTTATAACAGTAATCGATTTTTAAAAATTCTTATTTTATACTTAAAAAAAACATATATTTTTGTGCCATATTCTCAAACCGCAATACATAGTGATTACAATATTGTGCCATGTCCGGACATGACACAAATTTACGGTTAACAGCTATTTATCAGTGTGTCAAGCGACTAACCGATCAACATTTTTGTGACATAATCCATTAATCGATTTGATTGTATCGATCCGATACTTTTTTTTACCTACCCTCTCGTTTGATAAATGAATAAAGAAGGTAGGTTTGATTTATAATGATTTGTGTCATTTATACTTCAAGCTTTTATCTTAATAAGTTGGTGGTATAAATACCTACATAATATGTATAATTACGAGTACCTAACCATAAATTGTAAGAAATGACATATACTACAGAAAAAGTGACCGAACTCCCAATGACCAGGACTGGAATCGAACCAGCGACCTCCTGCTTTCCTGCCATGCCATGCTATTTAAGTCCTGGCAACAGGATGCCTCGGTCACTGTTCCTGAAGTACATATTATATGACATGTCTTTTTATTTATAGAGCGTGTAGTTAAACTGTAATTTTATTAGTTGATAAGAATGATAAGAAATAATAACGTTAATATGTCATTCATTAGTAAACGTATTATAAGCTGTTCTCATCGATATTTTTTTCATATCGACATTAGCACTAGATATCGTTCAAAAGCTTATCATTTCACAAAATAGAGAAGGTCACCTATTAGATGGTACCTATTTACAAGAAAGTAAAAAAATGATTCACATAAATATTGGAAATCCATATTGGCACCATATTCACGTGAATAAGTATGTCTTCATATTTGAGATAAATTATCGTCTTGACTTGAAATCAATCTAGTCGTAAAATAACTTTTATTTGCATACACAATTGCTTTTTAATGTCTACCTTTCTTGACATTGCACTAACATTTTGTGACACATCCATAACTTTGTGTCATATCATACATAGCAAGTTAAACATTTTCTTACCAAAATGGATATGGCAATTGTAAAACTACTTATATCTCATGACTATAACAAGTTAAACATTAATTGTATATAACAAAAAATAGTTAATTAATATACTAAAGTGTCAGTTAAGTTAAATATTGCAAAATTATAAGACATTTCAAGAAATATTTTTTTTTGTTTCTTTTCGCTCTCCTGTAAACCAAGGCAAGTGGCGTATAGCACAATTGCATTCTCAGCCGACGAAATACAGTCACTTTTTCTGTCCCTATGTCCCTTTGTACGCTTAAATCTTTCAAACTACGCAACGGATTTTGATGAGATTTTTTTTCATAGGTAGAGTAATTCAAGAGGAAGGTTTATATGTAGGTATAGTACCCGTGCGAAGCCGGGGCGGGTCGCTAGTATATTATAATATTGCTTTTGTTTATAATATTAACACCGAACGGAGTTTATATAGAAATGTAGTGCTTAGTTGTCGTGACGAACCTGACTGAATTTAATTAGGTACAATGTGGATACAATATATCGGACTAATAATCGCTAAAATATAAACTTCAGGTAATTTCCTTACTAAACTTAAAATTATACGTAAATATTTGTTTGGTTCTAAATAAAATTGGAAACAAAGACAATCGTATTAATAGATAAGACTCCATACCCGAGGCAATCTTGTTTTATATGTATATGTGAGTAGGAAACTAGGAACTTCGTTACGATCTATGATAATGACACATTCTTTGTCACCGGCATGCGCGGGAGAAAATAAATCGTACGCTTGACCCGAATGACTCTAGAAGTGTCCGGTTTGTTTATAATTCTCTAGGTATCGAAGTTTAAAAAAAGTTTTGTAGGTCAGACAAGGGTGACTATAAATACATATTTGCTCGACTATGACACTGGATTTGCGAAGAATTTAGTTTAGAAGCACCTGTTCATTCAACGAAAGTCACATTGAAACATAATGGATGTTTTCGAATTGATGTACCTAACCCGTCAAGCGCCTCCCGCGGTGTTTTTATCGTCATCAGACGATTTCAGTCCGTTGCTAGACATAGGGAAGATGACTGTAGTTAAAATAAATTATTTAACATTATGCACGACATACACGAAGAAATTATTGTCGTTTGCAGTTGCATGTCCGCTAAGATGATGCTGCTTCATCTTCAATTTTTAATGGATGAATCGTCAGTGACACTTCAATTCTTTAGTCGACTCTTACGACACCCGCAGGAAAAGTTAGTTTTTGTAGCAATCTACGGTTGCAGAAGATTGTTCTTCTTTCATTAGTTAGTATTAAGTACTATTATTAATTTTCTACATATCCAATCTACAACCTTGCCGCAACGGTGACTTGCTATGGTCAGTTTGGACGTCTCGTTATACTATGTAGTTTAAAAAACTACTAAACTAGAGTCTTAAATGTAGTTAAATTCATCTAAATTTGGTTTAAATTCATTTTAATTGTATGTAATCATAATATGGATAGTCACTGTTGAATCACTTAGTAATGTAGAACTTAACTGGAAAATTAATTGTTCATCTGTAAGTGGGCTGCATAAGTATCCATATACATTTTATTCCCTTTAAATGACCTTATCTTAAACTTAACTCTGGTGGTGTCCCGCAAACTAAATAAATAAATGAAAACACGAAAAAACTGGTTGCCTGGTGTGTTCTACTAGGGTTGGGCGCTTGATGGGTTAGTTGAAGTGAGACGATTCATAGCCGAAAAGCGTTTCTTACGCCATTCGACACCCGGACGTTTCTTGTCTCCGAGTGACAGTTGTGACTCGCTAACCTGATCGCTTTCAATGTCATTGTTTCATTATTATCTTTGTCTTAGTAATGAAAAAAAAACGTTCGTCAGTAACGGAGACACAAAAGTGGATTCTATGCCTTAGAGATAAAAACAGTTTGAGTGCAGAGCACACATGTCATACGAGTATATACCATAGATCAAGCAAACGTATCTACTTAGCGTGTCAAATGAACTCAGTGAAATCCACTGAGTTGTCCGTCTTTAATCGCAGCTTGCAGCTTTCGGGCGTCAAATTTCGTAAGTTGAAGTTAACAGAAACATTAATAATGCCTCCTTAAGTAATATTAATTGCAACAACACAA
>JALPQI010012129.1:0-42599 GCA_025490895.1 Thaumatotibia leucotreta
AAATTTAAGTGTGTATGTGAAGTCCCCAACAAGTACTGGGCCAGCGTCAGGACCACGCAAAACATGCACGTTTGATGTCGAATTGTGGAATGAAATAACAGATACAATACAATAGCAACAAGTACTGATTATTATTTGATTTGTTTTATCAGTACCTTCGTCGTAATTTGAAGCTTCTGATAATTTGTCCAGGGTTCTTCCATAGAGAGACAACGGACAATACCGACAAATAATGTATGTAATGATAGTGACGTTATGAATTATTGAAGATCCAATTTTGTTTATTATCAAAAAGTACAATTTTTAGGTCGGTTCTTCGTCGGTTAACAACCAAAACGCCCTATACCAATACCAATCGTCAGTAGAAACTAAAATAATTGTAAACAAAGCCTAAATAATTGCATGATTCCATAATCACGCACTTTTAGAACACAATCTTGGTCTCGTCACCAACTTAAAACCTTAAGCCTTGAGTTCACTAACACTTTTAGTGAAAATTATTAATATTTTGGCCACTTTGATGACGCTGCTGCCCGTCATCGATCGTCGATAAATAAATGGTCAATATCAATTCAATTTCCTCAGTCGACTCTCACGACACCCGCGGGGCGGTGACAAAAACCGTAGGCAGGGAGCGCGGGAGCGGCGACCATTAGAACGCAAACTTCAATCATTACTGACTTGATAGGTTTTATTTATTGTTATATTTGAATTCCTTGTACGACCCTTCGGCAATTATTAAAATCAAAAACCTAGTAAGGGACAATTTCCATATTCAAAAATCTAGTGTGTTCCATTTACAAAGTCAAAAACCTAGTATAGCATGCAGTTGCCAGGTTTTTGGACTTGAAAATGTTACTTACTAGGATTTTGAATATGTTGGTGGCATGTAAGAAATGCCCTTGCTAGGTTTGGTGGGTCTCGTAACTTTGGTTCTAATGGAGATAGAAATACAGGTGTTTTTGCATTAGACGCAGCTCAACATTTGGGGCAGATACAATACATTTAAAAAACGTATTTTGACAAAAAATGTCCCTTGCTAGGTTTTGATTTGGGACAGCCGTTCTGGTCGAGTGGAATTTTATCTAGGTAGACATCATCATGAAAATCTCATTTCTACATACAATGTGTCTGTAACCTCTGGACATTCACTAAAATTTTCCAATAGATCACCTTCTTAAGACTATTCTGATTCGGTATAATATTTATTTAAAAACCCTCTGTTTTTTTTAACAATAACGTTTAAGGAAAAAAAGTACCTATATACATAAATGAAATCTGATAACCCTGTAATTAACCTCACCCAAAATATGATATTGGCCTATGGGTCGTCTTCAGAAAACAAGTAAATAATTGTTAATAGACACGTGTCGTTTCAGTGTCACAATAAGCGTCATTATTGAAAAAAAAATAGCGTTCAGAAAACTATTTTGAAGCACGAAATCATGAATTAGTATTTTCTACCTTAATACAGTGAAAGGCAAAATAAGATGTATCTAAAATGCTCAAAAACTATGTTCTAGTGCACTTTAATTCTATGTGATAAGAACGTCGTGGCATATTTATGAGAGGATTCTTTCGATACATTTTTTACTTGATACATACAACGGTGTTAAAGAAAGAGACTTTGTACTGCAAATATATTTGCAAAGACATGTCCTATTCATTTAAGTCCAAAGGATAGAGACACGTTGTATAAAGCATGCACTTATTCAGCGAATGCAAGTGAGTTTGTCTGCCGACTTCACGAACTAATAAAGACTCCATTAAAAACTTGCCCGCAACGGGAACGAAATCTAAACAAATTAATATTTGGAAACAGCGGAATAACTGTCGCAATAAAAGTTATACGGCAACCAATCCTGGTGGAACCACACCTTAAATACTTTTAAATGATATTAGTTTAAAGTAAAACGTGGAACATGGCATAAGTATTTATTTTATTGATATTGTTTTAATATTGCAATAATTTCAAATTAACACTGTATTTTTAATTGGCTTCATCGTATAAAAATTATGAATTAAACACAAATAAATAAATTGTATGTAAAATAAAAACTAATAATCTAATCAGAAGAGATAAAAATATAAAACAATGTATTGATTTTTTTATGCCTTTGTCTCACTGTTCTGGTTTTTCATCAGCATTAGAAGACGCTTAAGAGTTTATTAGTAGCAGAACCAAAGTAACCCATATAGCTTTCCGAATCGCTAAACAGAAGTGGCAGTAGGCGGGGCACATTGCATGCAGAACCGATGGCCAATGGCTGGGAGTAGCGGCCACGTATTGGAAACCGCAGCGTGGGACCGATGACTTGGTGAAGGTCACAGGAGTCCGCTGGATGCGGGTGGCGCAGGACCGGTCATTGTGGCAATCTTTGGGGAGGCCTATGTTCAGCACTGGACGTCTTTCGGCTGATATGATGATGATACTTGATCAAGTCAAACATATATGTTTTTATATGTCGGAGATATGAGTTACTAAATCTAGAAAACGATAAGCAATGTTTTGCTTGGAGTGTTCTTTGCTTGGTCCATGCAGGTTTGCAGGTAGATGATACCAACCTATGAACAGGTGGCTGGTGACCTGACAGTATAAAAGGTCACTACTGCAGTGTTCATAAATTCATTCCCGTGTTAGACATAGAACGATTCACTCTTGTCTTGTTATGTGAAGGGTTTACATTCTTGCGAAGGAAGTTATTTCTATGGGGTATGCATCTATGCATGGACGCCAGCTTAGAACTCTCCATTCGTTTTCTACTACTGCGTAGATGCGTAGATACAAGATTCTGAGTACTGTTAGTAACGAGTAACAAGTAGCTAGGAGGCAGATAACTAAAATCCTACCCTTCTTAGCTCGGCTGTCATTAGGGTTCCCGATATATATTTAACGACAAACAGGTCTTAATAGCGTAAACTTACGTTTAATATTATCCTGATAATTGTGAAAGTTTGAATCAAATGAATATGTTTTTATATTTTTTAGCCTCGTTGTCAGATACCGGGTGCTGAGTTGCCGGCGGCTGCCTTATTGCTCGTTAGAGCTCCTCGCTGCAATACCAGATTTCATTTCAATTTACCGCTTTCACCACTTTTTGTTATTCTGCTGATTTTTATTGCATTTCGCCTACTATTGTTTGGATTGTTTGAAATGCCGGCCTGTCGGCTTTAGCATGATTTTGTAGCATTCAATTTCCTTAACGTTTTCTCTTTGGTGGGAAAAAAACGTAACCATCCGTGTTTTAAATTAAAATTACTTTAGATTAATTTTAGGCTTTAGTTTAATCCAAATGAGATATATTATTAATAATCGATCTATGACACAGTAAATTGATCATGTACAGAAACCAACAGATATATGTATATCAAAAGAATAGCTGAATTGATTTTATATCAAATTATACAATTATTTCCGCTACCTAAAAGTTGTCTGGAAGAGATCGCTTCTTAGCAATAAGACCGCCTGTTGTCTACCTCTAGTTAAGTCGCTACTTTCTTTTTAATTGTTTTTATTTATAGTATTTGTATTGTATATCTTAATTCTGCACTACTCGTAGTTCAATGCTTTCAAATGTTAAGTAGATTTCCGGAATTTCTACCTTTTTTAAGAATTCAGGTATAGTATTCTTGCAAATTGACCGTGTGGTGTCGGCAGTAAGAATGCATTTGTCACCACCTTAACTCTTCCCATCGGTGTAGTAAGAGTCGACTAAGGGATTCGAAGTATTACTGACCATTTATTTATTGAAGATTGATGATGGGCAGCAGCATCATCATTAGTGGAGTGAACACACTACTTAACTGCGATCGCCAACCTGTTTGCCCAACATGGCAATTATGGGCATTTACCCCCTAGTTAAATGCGTCCATATGCGCAGGTTAAGGAGAGACCGTTGTTCAGGAGTAGACTGATTATATGCTGATGATGTACCTATTCGCATAATATATAATCGTACAATAGTACGTGTCGTACAACAGGGTGAACCCTTTCATAAAGGGCATTTCTTGGTCGTTTGGCGTCTCGGCGCAACAAATCACCAAAAATGCATGAATGCAGCGCGGGGCGAGGCGCTAATGCGAGTTGGCACGGGGCCCCGCAAGCGGGGTCCTACACTCGCGGCCACTGAAACGACCTCAAACATATTTATTTTCAAAACTGCAATTGAAATATATAGATTAACACTTTGAGCGTGATGAACTTCGAGGGGAGCTCTCTGTGGGGGTCCATTTTCGCTACCAAGCGGAAAAATCGGCTACGAGCGTAGCGCGTAGCACTCGTCGCAATGAAAGTGTTCAATCTAACTAATCTACTTAACCTAACCTATATCTAAGATTGGCCCTTGTGGCATAGTACCGAGAATGCCGGCGGTATTTCCTCGCTGTATCGCACCTTAAATTAAATACAAATATTTTATTGCGTTCGATGTGTCCATAAGGTCTTTAAGCAGTTTAAAGTCTCAATATGAACCCTGCAAGGGTACAGCAATATACAACTATATACTAATTTTAATAGTTACAGGAACTAACTTAAACCAACAACATCTTTTTATTCATTATCTACGAATCCTTCTTCAGATCCGACGACGCAAAGGAGCCATGTTCGTTATTAAGTATTCATTTATTTTAATAATAATAATAAAATGCTTCATTGCACTCTACAAACATGCAAAAAAATAAAAATAAACAAAATTGTAACAAAAAATAAGAAGGTAGGTAACAACAGGCGGACTTATCGCTATACAGCGATCTCTTCCAGACAACCTTTAGATAGCGATAAGGCGAAAAATAGTGATGGTATCGGGTGGTGCGAATAAAAGTAAAATATAACACATAAACTACATAAATAAAAGAAAATAATTAAATTACTACATGCAAATTACTCTGTCATTTATTATACAGTGTGTAAATGTAATACGGGCGATCAATTAAACCAGGCATGGGATTCATTAGTGTAATCATGGATTACAAGGTTTTTTTAAAGTTACTCTTAATTTAGACCCTACAGAATTTTTTCAAGACTATCGGAGCAGCAATGTAGGTACGAACATTTGTTATTGTTGATATGGCAGTTATGTCATCTGCCTTTGAAATTAGCTGTCAACGAGTGCTTAACTCGCGTATGTTGCTCTACATTGCGCGCCGAATTATTTTGTATGGAAAATTTTGTTGCTCTAATTTTAAGTAAAAGTTATTTCAATGTACTTATTATGTCGTAAATTAACACCCGTTAAGAGCTTCGCCCTTATTAGACTTACACCCTGTATATTTATAGTTATATATATATATTATATATATATATATATATATAATATTGTTATACCTATATATATGTATATATATATATTAATGTTGGAATTAGGACAGTCTCATAACGTGGACGTGGAACAACATGTTTGTAATTTAAAAAATGCAAACATGTTGTGCTACGTTATTTTGTCCCAAAGTGCATCGTAAGCTGGCATGGCGACATGATTGTTGCTGCGGATTAAATAAAACGCCTTGTACCGCCGCGGCCGAGGGGGGTGAAGCGGGGGGGGGGGGGGGACTTTTGGCTGCTGGCTTACGCTTTGTGATATTAACTTGTACTACTCGTAGGATCTTAAGCTGTCGCAGTTTTAGTGCTCCGACTAGTATACCGGTTATGATATGACTGGCATATCGACAAAAATAAATAACTTGAGATATCCTTGATGAATTTACAAGAAACAGAAACAAAAACATAAGACTCTATTCATTGTGCACGTTTCAGCTGTAAGCTGCCTGTGCATAAATAAATAATTATAATTCTGACAAATTTGGTGCACTTCGTATGGTTCGTTCGTACACTGCGTACGGTGACCTGAATTCAGACTTCGTCCTAATAAGCCAGGGTATTATTAATATACATTAAAAAAAACAAATGTTTTTAAAAACTCATGTGTGTTTTCTTTAAAGAAACTTCTGCATACATATTAGAATGACTTTGAATTTATTATCCAAAAAATACTAAATATATTACACTAGTAGGTACACACAACATTTGAGAGAGTTAAAAAACACTGAAATAAAAACGAGATTTTAAGTCATAATTTGCTGTTATATGTATGTAAAAAGTACGGAGTCATCTGATGATAAAATTACATGGTTTCGGGTTCAGATACTTTAGTTAGTTCATGAAAAAATTAAATTGAATTGCAACAACTATGTACATTGTAATATACATTCTGTCTTACGAGGGTATAGTCCGCATTACGAGTTATAGTCATTCCACGAAATATAAAAAAGGTAAAAACAAGATATAAACGGCATCAGATATCTTAGACAACATTGGCTCCAATATTGGCACTTGATTTATCTGTCTTCCATGCCCCATATCGCAAAAACTGCCTTCCACATGGTCTTAACACGACGCATTAAGTTCCATAATCGCCTGGTTTGGCAAAAGCATAAATCTTTCGTCGTGCTTATTACTCTCAGCCGCAATTCTGTTCAAGTATCTGTTAAAGCAAGTTTCATGGGTATTCGCAGTCTTATGTTTTTAACGTTCTTGAATATGAGAGCGGTTTATAGGCGGTAAATAAGCATACGAGCCAAGGGGCAGGCGTAATTTGCAATGCAAGTTAAGGACGCGGTTTATGATTATGAAAATTTACCACGTTGACAGTATGAAACATTTGCAGATCCAGTATAGACAAAGTCCGTTATAAGTTTTTTGATACAAAAACCGGCCAAAAGCATTTCGAGTCATGTTCTGTGTCCGGACTCCGGTCAAATAGTAAATAATGAATACAATAATTGATATCGCCTGCCTCGATAGCAAAGTGAAAACATTGTTATGCCAGGTATCCGGACCTCTTTTCTATAGTTCCATTTCTAATCATCCATCCTCCATCACCATAGCCCATTTGTCTTTTCCGTTACTTCTCAATAGTCTCTATACGCCTGCTGGGACCGGTTTATGGATATCTATTGATGTGCCCGTGGATGGGTTGCAGCGGGTAGTACAACACAGCAAATTTCTCCAAAGGGCCTCTACGTGTTGGATCTGTATCCCCGCGCAAGCCTATCAAAAAACCGGAATTTGTAAGGCCGTGATTCCCAAGGAAATACAATAATATTATATATCGAACACTATATCAGTCACAGAAGAATAAGCAAGTTATTCTAATTACTTAAATAACTTGTTACGCTATCTAAAATTGTAGCTGAATCTAGCAATGTACCGAAGAGAAGTTTCAAAAGTTGCGAAACTTCTACAGAGAATGTTATCGGCAATTTCAATTTCACAAGCAATCTAATCATGCCAAAACTGTTGTATACTACCTTATAACTGGAAACATTCTCAATGAGAACTTACTCTTAAATTCTCATGAAAATTCTCGGAAATGTCCGAGTATATTCCCGCAATTTTGAGAAGGTTCTGCAACTTATAGATTGCTAGCTGAACCTAGACCTGGAAATTGATAATTAGATCACTGATTCACTCTTCAAAATTAGACTTCTTCATCAGCCTATGATAGTCCACTGCTGGACGTAGGTCTCTCCTATTTAACTATGCGTATAAACGCATTAAGAGGTAAATGCCCATAATCGCCACGCTGGGCTAGCGATCGCAGTAATGTGTCCACTATGATGACGCTGCTGCCCATCACCCATCTTTTATCAAATAATGGTCAGTGACACTTCAACCCCTTAGTCGACTCTTACAACACCCGCAGGAGGAGTTGGTATGGTGACACATGTATTCTTACTGCCGTCACCACACGGCTCAAAATTAGACTGACATGCAATATAACCAGGTCACCTTTAACATCTTGCCGTGTCGCTAAAACATCCACACACTCACGGTAAGTGTTTACTTAGTTAAATGCATGTGCAACAGTGATTTGCACACACTTAGACCGCCGACGCAAATGGCAATTACACTAATTAAAGCAGCACAAATACAGGAAAACAGGCACTGAAACATGCAGAAACTTGCATTTTGAAGTTGTTTAGAGTTAGACTGAGCATATCGTCAGTAAAAAGCTTTGCATAGTCTTCAATTTGATTATGCTTTTAGCTAATATCTTGTGGTGATGGCATGATAATACATTTATCACCACCCCAGTTTTTTCCACGGGTGTCGTAAGAGTTGACGAAGGGATTGAAGTGTCACTGAACATTCATTGATTCAGATTAATGATGAGCAGCGTCATTATAATAGACACATTGCTGCGATCGCCAATCCGCTTGCCCAGGGTGGCGATTGCGGGCCTTTAATTTCTAAAGCGTCTATACGCATATTAATAGGAGAGGCCTACGTCCAGCGGCCCGTATCTCAAAAGCTTGTAACTTGTAATACAAGTGGGAGTCTCTTTTTAGGGTTCCGTAGCCAAAATGACCAAAACGGAACCCATATCGACGCTGGAAAGGAGAAATTGGATAAGCGACATTTTTTAAGATATTGAGTTATACACACCGTTAGAATCGGCAAATTTTTCCGCGTCGAATGAGCTAGGTTTCGTATCCATCTGACAACTTTTGTGTCGCTTATCCCATCGGTGATTTAGAGAACTTTCGATCATTTTTTACTACTAAACGACTTGGTTTTTGACAACGTTTAAGAAAATGGAGATTAGATAAAATACAATTCAACATAATGAATCTTGGAATATTTTACCTATTTGTCATGACAGGTTAAATTTTACTTGGATATTTTTGCTGTGTAACAACTAATCATCACTTGTGGGTTAGCTATTTCTACCTGACTGTATGATATGTTCTCATGTCGTTTGGACAATTTTACCTTTATCTTAATTTAAAATTAAAGACGGTTAGACAATATTACTTAACTATGATATCTGAACTATTGGCGTTTATCCATTTTTACCCCTACATTTATTTATGAACCATATGTCGCTTAGGTATCCCTTTTTACCTGAATTGACATTAGAATACTACTGTCACTTATCCTAACTTGCATGAATGAAATGTCAGTAAAAAAGTTAGCAACAATTTGCATACATAAATGTCTGCTATTTTATTCTTTGTCACGTTATGTAGAAACATTTGGCAGAGGGGTTGTCCTGTCAATTTTTACTCTGCGTTAAATAAAATGTTTTTGGAACTTTAATAAATAAAAATAAAAAAAGAAATAGGTACTAACTAAAACTATTTTTTAAGTGTTATCATAACTAACGTAATACGATGGATACACATACCAACAGGTAGGTACGGTTGTTAAAAGTAGATAGTTTTCAAGTGCCTCGTTTGTAGGTAGGTACTATCTATTGTTGGCTCAATAACGAGTTATCCTTGTTGATTTTGCATGTTTTAACCCTTAAATGCATGACCTTGACAAAGATTTATTCTAATTTGAATTCTGACATGTTGTCAATAGAGTCGAAAATACTGCATCATGTATGCAACCCTAAAATAAAGAGAAAGAACGTTAAAATAAAGAGAAATGATCTCAAATAGAAAATAAAAATATATTTGTTTTTAATACTTAACAATAACTATTACTTACTCACATACTTACCTACTTTTTGGAATAAAGTTAAAAAAATACCTAAAACAGTGTCTTTCTTTTTTAACGTCGACGGTGGAAAGGAGAAACCCTTTAAGCGACATTTTGGTCAAAAATGAGTTTTATATATCGACGGAACCGGCTTTTTTTTCTGCGTCGTTTAAGCCAAGTAATACTGAGATCTGACGACTTCAATGTCGCTTAAGATATAATGAAATAATGGTCAAATTTAAAGACAGGGATGTTAAGCGACGCAATTATTGACTAAAATTTAGACAGTGTCACTTAAGCATACATATTTATATACATAGTCGCTTAAGTTTTTTTTTTCAAGTGCTACTGTTGTCGGTTAATTGCATGTCATACAAATTACCTTGCCCTGTAAGCGACACTTTTCTGACTAAAATAATTTTATTTATAAACCGTAGGGTCGCTTAAAGGCTCGTTTCGGAGAATTCTTAGGTCAATATCAATTAAGCGACATTTATTTCAGAAGGTTCCAAGTTTATTGAAATAACGTTATTACTATTTCATAGATATGACAATTTGACAAAGTACGTTCAAAGAACACAAGTCTCTAAAGCGGCCACAGAAAGTGATACGATTTTTTTTCCTAAAAATAAAACTTTAAAACGCTCTCCTGGACAATTACCAAAATGTCGCTTAACAGGTTTCTCCTTTCCACCGTCGACGTGTAAGTAAATTCGTTTACTAGTCACGGAATGTTACTCTTGTAATTGAAATGACTGACTATGAAGTCTAAAATAATTTCTCATTTTAAGTATGTGGATATTTCTTACTGATGTATTTATGCTATTTTTTTCAATTTATATATTTTTACCCGAATATAAAATAAGCCACATCGGCAGTTAGATAATTTTAACATGATGAATTTGTTATGTAAGTCTCGGGTGGACTGTTTTACCTTCCTTATTTCTTTTAAAACGTGTTGGTTAGATAATTTTACCTGAATCAATTTTTCCGACCATTTTGCTTAAGCGACGGTAAATCCTTAAATAACACTTGAATACGTTAAATAATTAAAACATCACATAGAAAACATATTTATGTCCATAAATAATGCTTCAATTATTTGATTTGGCCTCCTAATTCATTTTAATGATTTTTTTTCGAAAATCTCGGCGGTTTTTTGCCTCTCCTGTAAAGTACGCACTGTGTCGCTTATCCAATTTCTCCTTTCCAGCGTCGATATACACACCTTGGCCGTTAAATGGAAATGCCTCTAATCACATGTTTGTTCCCATAATTTCGCCTTGTATGTTATTGATGTTTAAATACGGACTAATACTGGTTGTTCCATTGTAGATTACATGCCAAGGCCGTTTAAGTGGGAAATGTCTCGGATGACGAGTAATCTGTAGGCCGAGGCAAAGCCTCACCGAATTTCAGCCGAATTTCACCTTGTATTTACATAGTATGTCAGTGAACTTGAATAAGTTTTCGGACAAAAGTGTTTTTTTTATTTATATGTCGGAGTCGCGCTTCAGATGGCGCAGACCTGTACGACACGTCGAGTCATCGGACGCCAGAATTGTGTTATTTACAATAACAGTTTTGTTTGCAATGTTTACAATTAATTTGTTAAGAGTTACTAAATCTAGAAAACGATAAGCAATGTATTGCTTGGAGTGGTCTTTGCTTTGGTCCATGCATCAGGTAGATAATAAAACCCGGTTGAGATCTACCCGCCTGTGAAGCAGGTGGTTTATGACCTGACAGTATAAAAGGTCACTAGCGCTGTTTTCATGAGGCATTTGCATTTGCGCGTTAGACTTAGAAAGAAGTCATTCTTGCTTTAGACATTGGAAAGTCAATTCATTCTGATTCCCGCGTTAGACTTCGAAAGATTGATTCTTGCCTAGACTTGGAATAGATTCCAATTATGATCATTCCTTCCCTTATGTCAGTCTATCTTGAGACCGCGAATAGATTTGATTAAGTGCACTCCAGAGTAAGAGGAGTTTGACTAGATTCAGTAGTTTGTAAGATTCAGATTCAGATCCTAGCATCCTGACGAAAGTCGTTATTTCTTGTGTTTTAAAATAAATATTGTGTTTTTTGAATAGCATAGAAAATAGAAAAAAATATTTAAGGGTGGGTACCGGTTTGAGTGGCTAAAGGACAAAGTTATAAAATATACCACCAGTTTTGAAGAAAATAGAAGTTTTGAGAATATTTGTTAGAGATTTATTTTACGTCATGAAACTTTTAAGCACTTATTTCAAAAATGTGAATCAATATTTGAAGTAGTAACTTTATGTGAGTTAACTCTGAACCTCTACTGCCAACACCAAAGTTCTCAAATTTCGGCGATTTTTCTCTGTCAGTCTTATGACGCCTTATTTGGAGTGACAGATCCACGAATCGAATAACTAGAAATGTATTAATTTTTATACACCGTGTTTTTTTTTAATTCCGTTAAATTGAACAGGCTGCTTGGTACGTTAATTGGAACTACCTGGTATTTTGCTTTTGATAAAATTCGAAAAAAAAAATATTTTTTTGCAATACACTTGTTCAGTCATTAACTTTATTTTTTTATAAATAAATAACAGTAACAGTAGTTAAGATGCTAGTTTCTTAGACAAATGGATTATTTTTGACCTATATAAGCTTCCCTTTAATTTAACGGAAATCCATAAAAACACGGTGTATAGAAAATCTAGTAAGGAAACTACACATCTAGTGTATTACTTTAAGTCTGTGTTGAAACTCTGCGACCATAATTCTAAACCTAGTAACTGCAGGAAGATTTGTGCGATCACTTACATTTTCACAATCACGTGGATTTCTACGAACAAAAGAAGAATTGTGTACATGAACTTCCTTGGGAGCGTTCAACGAAAAATACCATATTAAAAATCAATATGAAAACTTTACTACTTTTATGACGTAGGTACAACATCTATTAATAATAGTACATTACTACCGAGGCCGGGAAGTGACTGGTTGCCAGCTGAATATATATGTAGACGGCGAGGCCGGCCATGCAATGAAATTAAACATAAAAATGTATCTTCTTTCTAAGAAATTATAAGTCAACTACATAACTAAGACTTTGAAACACAACAAAAGTCAAATACGACACCGACACCTGATTATTTTATTTAAGTTTGACCTGTTTGAAAGATGCACATTTTTACTTTTAAAAAGCGGTATTACACAACGCGATTCGTTGGGTCCAGTCCAATCAATCGCATGCGGTGACTGGGGCCGACGGATCACACCATATAATACTGCTTTTAAAATATTATTTTGAGCAGTCATTGTAGATATTTTAAATTATAATATACTTTAATTTATTAAGCAATGCAAAAAATTGCCAATGATTTTTTTTTATACTACTTAGAGATAATTATTGGCGAAAACTATATTACTTAGAGATAATTATTGGCTAAAATCCAAGATGCCGGGTCACAAACTTATGTCAAATGAAAATTAAAAAAGAGGCACTCGCCAGGCCGGCATCGAGGTACTTCCTGGCCGCTTTTTAGGCCCGTAACGACAACATTTTATTGCATGCTTGAGAAAAACTACTTACATAATATCTGCTTTTTTCGAAGGTATTTAGATTGGTTCATAAAGCTTACAACAAGACTTGTCCATGAAATAAAATAGACACTGCCGTATAATTATATATTTTTTAAATTAAACTATACCTTGACATGCATGTTATTAACAATAAGGGGTATTGGCCTTTCTTCTCGAACGCTGTGGTTTATATTTATATGTATTGCTCCACATTAAATTTATGGCCTTTTATTTAAACTTCCGCATTTAGTTAAGTAGTATTTTTTTTATTTTACCGTTCTGGATCATTAAGTTTACCAATGGGTCTTATCTAAATTACAACATTGATATTATAATAAGCACTACATCTCGTGTCTAATATTCTTTATCGATTTCTACTCAGACATTTTTGATATTGTCTCGGAAGATCGCATTTTTTGGGCGTGAACTTTTGCATTAAGCAACGAAAAGCAGCAAATGCTTCCAAAATCCAAATACATCGAATGCTTTTGGATTATTGAACATAAAACAGAAGAATCAGTTTACAGTCCCAAGGCTGTTTGAACTACATGGAACTATCGTGTAACAGTGGATATTGATTTTATGATGGCTTCTTTATTTTTTGAACAAGCCTTTGCATGACGGCCAACTCTTGTATTTTTTTATTCTTTTTTATTAATAATTAAATTAATAAAAACTATGAGAGCTCAATTTAACCAAAAACCTAAAAAAATCCATGTAAAATTACTCAATACCCAAATATTGGCATTCGAGATCAAACTTTCCCTTGTAAGTTGCTCTACAAATTACCATTCACCAATCTTTAGTGCCCTAATTCACCTTACACTCGAAATCCACCGATTTCCCTCTCCTAACGTTAAGCCTTATTTCTTCACAATCCACCTGATCATATTGATCGGAACGTTATGTAAATTTTCTCTTTTTTAGACGCGATTGGCATTGCGGGTAGCCCCAGGGGCCTTAGGGGCTGGTAACTCGATAAATCAATCCATTTTTGTTGGTGTTTCTGAGAATTTTTATTGCCGAGGTGACAATTTGTTTTGTGGTGACTTGGTTTGAGCGATTTGTCATAAATTCTTGACGTGTTTGTCTGGATACTGTTATGGATGATGTTTCAAGTTATGTACGGAAACAGTAGACTTATATACCTGATTTTATATTGTCCAGCAATAAATAAATATCTTGGAATATTTGACCTGGTGAAGGTCACAGGAGACCGCTGGATGCGGGTGGCGCAGGACCTGTCATTGTGACAATCTTTGAGGGAGGCCTATGTTTAGCAGTGGGCGTCTTTCGGCTGATATGATGATGAAGCTAAACGACATAGTTTTATGAATGAAATGTAACTTTAACCATTCGTATGTCTAAGCACAAATCAGTGACGTATAGACTATTAGAAAAAAAAATATGTAAAGGTTATCAAAACAATATTCGGTTACAGCAAACCGTTTTTGTGAGCTCTGAAAGTATTAAAAAGTGTTTCACATCTCTATTTTTTAAACTTCTCGGTATAAAATTCTAAAAAGTAGTTAACTCTTTCAACGATTTTTGATTTTACTTAATTAGGTATCTCTTGTAGTTTTTTAGTTAGGTTGATTTAAATGATTTTTTTTGATAAGTTAATAATGGTCATCAACTTATGTTCTTGTTACTTGAAATGTCATTCCTAAATATAACAAAGTTATTTATGCTGCATAGTTTCCTTTTTGAAAACAAATCTATTTATGCTGAATAGTTTTCCTTTCTGAAAACAAATCTAATAATTTAAAATATTGTCAGACTCTGTTAACGTTCAGATTTTAAATCTAATAAATAGAACTGTCTTTAAATATATCATTTTAGTTTTAGTTCTAAAAAAGTGCTTTGCCAACTTTTCAGGTCGACAAACTTACGAAACAGTAAAAATATAAAATAATTATCAGTACCTTAACATGACCAAGTATACATATATTTTCACATCCATATGGCTTATGTGGGTCCCGTTTTCACCGTATATGCGTCACTTTTGCACTCTTATATTTGTAAAAATGTATAATTACAAAAGAGAAACACGAGATCATAGTTAGCTACTGGTTGCAGCAATTCGAGAAAAGTTCCTTAGTAATTATTATTGTTGTAATTTAAAAGCCTTTGACAATTTTTTTTTTAGTTTAGTTTATTATCAAATAAAAAAAATTGAATACAAAAAAACTTAATCCTGCTTGACCCAAAAAACCATGCAGGGTTTGTTGGGGCCAAGAGCTACTCTGTAATATAATAAATTAATTAAAGGTAGTACAAATGCTAATAAACATGATTAACGTACTAAATTCCAAATTCAGTAGAGTTTTGCTCATTAATGGAGTAAAGACAGGAAGTGAGATTTTAACTTTTTTTTAACATTATTAACATTAATTTTTTCTCGTAATTCTAAATCTAATGCATTTAAGAGACGAGGAATTAGGTAAGGACTGGTACGTTTACCATAATTGTTTTTTGACCTTATTGTAACCCGCTTATTGTAAATGTTTTGTGGAAGAGAAAATATCATTAAATTCTTGAAACCATGATGCTATTTTTGTTGACAAAATGATACAGTATTGCAGCGTTGATTTCATTCTTTTTGTCATGGGCATAACATCTAATTTTTTGATCACTCGAGTTCCTTTCGATGGTCTGTAACGTTGCTATTGTGGGAAAAGATTCAAATTAGTCAAGCGTTCTTACACTTCAACAATTATTTGTAACGGATTCGCTGCTAATAATATTTTTGAACTTAGAAAACCCTTTGGATCCAATAAAGAGACGGAAGGCTCGGGCTACAACGGAGACACACGATAAAGTAGGACAGCAGTATTACCTTCGTGTGTTCCGAAGGGTTTTCTTAATTTAAACGAAGTGTATAGTTGATACATTAATCCATCTCAACGGGAGACAATGGCTGCAGGACAACCGGAGTGGAGGCAAGCCGCGCGCAAAGAAGTACGGGCTTCCAAACTAACTCGTCATACAATACTTGACGCTAAGCGCGACAAGCTCTAGGTCAGATTAGGTACTGAGAACTCATATTATCGTTACCTGTACCTGCGAAAATTCAATATAATTACGTTATAGGAGTACTGACTTGCAGCGAATGTGGTTGTGTTGGCGACGTCAGTCACCTGAGAGCGCACCAGCAACAAATCAGTCACTGTGGCCAAAAAATTGCTAGGAGAGATGATTAGATAATGTACTGGTTATTTGTACTGTGCCCCGTTGAGATGATTAATGGTGCTTTCTGGTAACTAATGAAAACTGAATACATTTCTGTTTGTAAATTAAGTGCTATTGTAATAAATTATTTTCTGTCCTACCAACTTTTCTTAGAATTGCGAGAAACTTTAGTGTCAAATCATTTCTGAATAAAAAATTCAATAACTGTAACTTTTGTTTGTGCTTGCAATTAAATACACTTTTGACTAAAAATATTTTTAATACGTACAAGCTGTTATCGTCGCTTGAATATTGCAATAAAATATTGAAATGAAAAGTTTATCGCAAACTTCGTAAAAACACGTCAATGGTCAGATTGCATATACCCGAGAAATAAGGGTGCGGCTCCACTGACGCGGAGCGGAGCGGAGCTGAGGAAGCTCGGCCATTGAGACCGCATCACAGTGTTTCGAATTCTAACTGAAAGAATGTAATTGGTCAATTTTGCACAGCAATTGTCACATGTAACTTAAGCACTCTGCAGTTATTACTCCATGATAATAAATTATGAGCGATTTAAAATTATTACAAAATGCTAGTTATGCTTAATACTTTCATATGCTTTTAAAGCAATTAACTATTTTATCGAATTAACTAACTGTTAGTAAATGTTTTAAGGCTAATTGGTATTTGTAATTTAATTTACTGTCTAGCCGATTCATTATTTATGAAACCTGTTGGGAATGTTCTGATGAGTGATTTTATGATATAATAAAGTTTTGCGTATGATTTATTTTCAACCTATTTCAATAAAGGAGGCAGTTCTCAATTCAACTGTTTTTTTATGCTTGATATTTAAATATTTAGCAAACGGGTTACTTACGTAATTTAAGTCGATATTTGCTCGCCATGTTTCGATCCATTTAGAGGATCCTCGCAAACGACTTGCGGATATCTGTCAAGAGCGTATCCTTTGCTTCTTTGGACATATAATGCGGTCACCAAAGCATTGTCTAGAGAAGCAGTTAATTTTAGGGCATGTGGAAGGCAAACGCAGTAGAGGGAAGATACGTTATACCAGTACGTTGGAGCGACGTTGTCAAGAGGGCTGCAAAGTGTAGTCTCTACGAAGCGGTCCACTTAGCAAAGAACCGGACTGCATGGAGGACAGTTGCATATGGTCACGATCCTCAGCCATGAGGGAACGACTAAGAAGAGAAGAAGAGAGAGGAACCTTAAACATGAGAATATTTAAATATGCTTGTTACCTCATAACCTACGACTGGGTAAACCGATTTTGAGGATTCTTTTTTCATTTGAAATCTGATGCTTACCAATTGGTCTCAATGGTCTCGTTTTAATTTGGTCTAGTTCTGACAGTAAGAAAACGACACGACAAATGGACAGATAACTAAATATCACGCCAACCGATTACGATTATTCTTTTTTAACGGACATTAAAGCAAGCAGAAATGGGATTTACTGCAGAGTTGTACAAAATGTAATATGATTACTTTTATAAATTACTTTTGTATGTGTACTTTGTAATAAATATTACAAAATACACATACAAAAGTAATCGGAAAGAGTAATCATATTACTTTTTGCCCAACTCTGGCTTACTGTGAACCTCATATGAAGGGTCCACGGAAAGAACATGTCTAGTCAATTCAAATTACAGAAGGGAAAACAACCTTACTTTTGACAGAATAAGGTGTGAATTTGCCCTGATTTTTTTAGGCACTGGATATGTTTTTTCAATCGTAAATTTCAACCATCTATGTCTTTTACTCTTCATGTTGAAGTTATGACCACACGGTGAAGTAGGTCTTGGAAATATGCATAGCCGTGGGGCTAGGTCGATTTATGTAAGATGCCTCATGATATTTACATACATACATCATCAGCCTACGATCCACTGCTGGACGTAGGCCTCTCCTATTAACTATATAGGAGGTCATTGCCCATAATCGCCACGCTGGGCAGGCGGTTTGGCGATCGCAGTAATGCGTCCACTATGATGACGCTGTTGCCCATCATCAATCTTTTATCAAATAATGGTCAGTGACACTTCAATCCCTTAGTCGACTCTTACGACATCCGAAGGAGGAGTTGGGGTGGTGACAAATGTATCTATTCTTACTGCCATCACCACACGGCCCATGATATTTATTAATTTATTATTACTATTTATATACCTAATAAACTTTACTTTGAACCTATCTATACGTAAAATAACAAAAAAAAACTTTTTTCATCAACATGAAAATTGAGTTCTTGTCTAGAAGCACAGGATCTGGTGACTATCCATTATGACCTATAAAAAGTTTACAAAAATCTAAAAAATGTCTTCAGAGTCACTTGACTCAATGTCCATGGCACTACCGCATGCGCTATTACTTCTAGAGTCATCCGATCCAGATTCTTCAGAGGTATCCGTGGAACTTCAAGAATATTCCACGAGTATTTCATCGTCGGATGTATCGGTAGAAGAGGAAGCGTATTCATGCTTTCTGTTACATGCGTTGCTTACATAACCTGCCTTTCCTAAAAAATCATAGACGGTGATGTTTTCTTTCGTAAGATAATTCGTCATATTGATTAATCTTTGATCGAATTTCATGTCAAAGTTTCTGGGTTTTTTGCTTTCCAGTTGAGCAAATGATTTCTTTATTTTTATGTCGAAATGTTTCGACTCATTTCTCAGCATATAAATTACAAAAAATATATTGGGTTGCTTACTAACTTTTCTATTCACGCGGTGATTACATGCTTCGAGGTGGTTGTTTCGGTAGCGCTGCCCAGAACATCCAGATATCTCCGGTGAGATTTTTGACAACCAAAAGTCTTGGTAGTACTTAACGTACGTGTCTTTTATTGTTTTTCTCATAAAATTGGGATTATGGTCTAAAATGGACACCCACCTTGCTCGAATCATATCAGTCGGCATTAATGCCAGGTACGATATCAGACGAATGACCTTTTTATCTTTTTTCCGTTTAATTTTCATTTCCCGAGACATCCTCCATATTTCTTTGTTATAGTGTAAAAAACACCCGCTTGTTTTAACATCTGGAAAAACCGTCGTTAAACCTTTCATTGTCGCCAATTCGAAATCCACTTCAAAATGCTCCATTTTCATATGTAATTTGTTTTTAAAAATTTTAAACAACCGAATATATGTTTCTGCGGTTTTATTTGGAAGCAGAGCATACACAACAGGTATTATAGTGCTGCGTGTGTCCGACTTTTATGATTAAATTCTCCATGTATTATATACAGCTGGGCGAACGGTTTCGGCGTTACTTTGAATGTGCCATCTCCAAAAGATAACTTTTGATCTGTTTTATAGCGCCTGAAGCTACTTTCGACGCGAACACTAAAATTTTGTCAAGGTATCCTTCTTCCGAAATTGAAAAAATTATCCGCTAGTAATTTTGGCACAGCAACGTCCCTCAAGTCTTTGAATTTTAAATTATCCATGGCGAGGCATTTTTTTTAATGCATATAAGGCGTCTTTTTTTGATGTGAAGTCGGGGATTGATGTAACTTGAAAATCTTCAGTGAGGATTTTCATTGACTCTTCAAATATAGGTTGGATTGGCTCTAAAGGACGCACACTTTTTTTTTACACCTTTCCATCGTCCGGTCTACCTCGTTTCTCACAATGTTTCTGTGACAAGTATGTGCTTTTTTATCCGCGTCTCTCAAAACTTTTTCTAAATTAACATCGACTGTTATTGATGCGGGGCATATATCCCTCATCTTCTTTAGTCGTTGACTTCATTACTGAAGGTCGTGTCCGTCTGAAATTTCCTGACGACTTCTGTCACCAATCGCTTCCATCCCATCCTGTCCTCGGCCTTCCTCATGGCGGCGGTCACAGTGAGGCCTGTGAGAGCAGTAACCTGGTCGGACCATCGGGTAGGAGACCTGCCCCGTAGTCGTATCCCTCATACAACATCTGAAATTCAGGGTGCCCGTTTTATTTTTTCTGTTGTAAAATACAAACAAATACTTGTACCCGTCCTTTAACAAACATTTTTTACCTTTAGGGGTATGGATAATTTCTATTGAATTAATATCCATTTTTCACATACGAATTTTTGTTATAAACTGTCATGCAAATGAAAATAATTCACACCAAACTTTATTTGTCTATTAGTGTTGGTGGCTTTTATTTTCCTATAGCACTCGCAAGCTCAAAAAGGCAGAATGTTGCAATGCAAGCTTATACTTATTATAAATAATAGTACAGTGTGCCTAAGCCTGTTTAAATAACTGTCTCTGTCTTCATTATTTTAAACTACTAAATTGTGTATGGTAAAAAAGTAACAGTTCGTTCCGTTGTTGGGATGTCATATAACTGATATAACCTGTACCCAATATATACAGCGTATGTATTACATACGAGCGTATATTTTAAAACGATTAGTATCGGGCCTAAGGAGCTGAACTTTTTTATGCAAAATAATTAACCCTCATTAGCATTCACTTGTTTTTCTGCAATTGAAAACCCGATATCGATTAATAGGTATTTAACTTTGCCATGTAGACTTTAAAAAATCTGTGGGAAGTGGAGGGGGGTAAGTGAAAGGATGTTAGAATAATCATTACACGTGGCAAACATTAAGCATTCGGCCCGCCGCTGAAAGCGGTCACCGCAGCCTATGTACACCTGCAATACCTGGAGTATTACAAGTGCGTTGCCGACCTATAAGAAGAGTTCTGAGTGCTGACAACATGCTGAGATGAGACCATTTCGTGGCACCTTTTCTTTTTCTTTTGTGTACTGTCTTATTTACTTCGTCCTTTATTGTGTGTCATGAATAAATTAATTTCTATTTCTATTTCTATTTCTGACGGCTCAAAGGACAACGGTGACCACTTCCCATAATGCTTGTGCCACCGTGTGCTTGAATTTTTTTAGGTCGGCAACGAGCGTTTGATACCCCTAGAATTCCAGGCGTCCTTAAGCCATGGTGACCGCATCTTATTAGACGGGCCATGATGCTTGTTTGATAGTAATGACTTTCTAAGACTATGGGTCAGCGACGCGAATGTGACACCCGTGGCGTTGCAGGTGTTCTAAGGCTATGATGACCACATGAATGATTGATTGTCACACCCCGGGAGCTCCAGGCGACCTTAGGCTACTTGTTTGCCACCGATTATTGTTCAACCGAATAAAAGCTAACGAGAAATCTTTTACATTGGTTTAGCTCATTTTTTTAAAACTTAAAAAGCCTTTTAATAGTTAATTAATAAAAAAACAAGATAAAACAGTAGCTTTAAACTGCCATAATATATCGATACCTAATCAATTTCTTTACATTTGCTCGCACTACGCAAGTAGGGCGTTTATTGTTGAATAATATTCAAGAAGGTTCTTTAGTTTGATACTTCTTAGTTAAATACCGCCGTTTTGTTTGTACATAAAGCTGTTGTTTATTTGGAGCAGTAAAATTGTCTTGCGGAAACTGCATATTTAAGAAAATATTAAGATAATTGTGACCAAAAGACCTTCCGATGGTATGAAGTACCTCCGAAGGTGATATTGAGCTTGTGGCTCTAAAACCGCACAATAAGGCATTTTTGCAGTTTTATTTGTCCTTTAGTTGGACAATGATCTCACTAGGGCGCTCGCGACGAACATCAATTCTGTGTTCCTACGCGTGATTTTGCTACATTACACTTCTGGGTCATTTGCAGAAAAAGTGTACCTTTTAATTTTTTTTGTGAATACATCATTTTACTCGGCATCGTGCGTACTTTTCAGTTATGAAACAAAAAAAGTATGTCCCTAATGTCACGAAAATAAGTATGTAAATTGAGATTACTCAGTTTAGTTACTCCCATACTAAATGTATGAAACGAAATGTTAAAAAAACCACAAATTTGTTACAGAATTTTTCATACCTTTAGTATGGGAGTAACTAAACTGAGAAATCTCAATTTACATACTTATTTTCGTGACATTAAAAGGTACGCTTTTTCTGCAAATGACCCTTCCACACGGTGTTTTTTTTATAGAGTTAATTTTAAGGGGAGGTTCTTCAGATTACCCCAATTAATTTCTCTAAGAAACCAGTGTCTTAACTCTTATGGTTTTCGAAATATTCAGCAAACAAATTTATTGGGTGAACAAGTGTGAGATAACCGTTAGTAGGTTTGTTCTGGCATATGCTGTCATACGTGACACTCGCGTTTTGTGTAACTGTAAATGTTCTCGCACACCGTAGTATCGACTTATGTATGAAAATTGGAAAAAAAAATCCGATTTTATAAAAAGCGATATATATATCAGTTAACTTTTATTAACGTACCAAACGACGTGACGAATTTAACTCAAATAAAAAAACACGGTGTACTTGTAGTATCCATCTTCTGTTTACACGATCCTGCATAGAGGCGGACTGCAAGACGGCCTGCCATAAACGCCCTACTTAACTGGAAGACAACTGTCATTTTTAAAAGTTGCTATTCATAATTTTGTTACAACACGTTTTTATTTTTAGGGTTCCGTAGCCAAACTGGCAAAAATGAGTACCCTTATAGTTTCGCTATGTTCGTCTGTTCGTCTGTCAGTCTATCTATCCGTCTGTCCGTCTGTCCGCAGCGTAGCTCAGTGACCGTTAATACTAGAAATCTGCAAGTTGGTACAGGTATACATATTAATCATGTTAACAAAGTGGTACAATAAAAACTAGAAAAAAAATTTTTTCGGGTACCTCCCTAACTAGTGAAGTGGGATTTTTTTTATCTAGATAATTTGTTCTCAAATCAGTGTATTTTATGAAATAAATTGTTTGCCTTGTATGAATAAGTATTACTCGCTTTTAAAATAGGATAAAGTTTTTTTTTTAATAGGTCTCTTAAAAATAATAAAGGTCTTAAAATCAAGTTTTTTCTGAAGTCAATATTTTCGGAGATAATCACTACAGAAGAAGAAAAATTTGTGTCTCCCATCTAATTTTTGATCCGTAGGTCCAAAAAATATGAAAAAAAAATCATGAATTGGCTTATAGAATACTTTAAAATTAAAATATTTCGAACATAATGGGCCCAGCCGTTTTTCAATAAATACGGAACCCTAGACTGAGCATGGCCCGACATACTCTTGGCCGGTTTATATAAGTATGTTTTCCTTTTTATTTTGACTTTTGTGATTGGTTCCAAAGCTGTTATTAAACATTTCGCAATGTCGAGCTATCAGACGCACGCTTGGGAACTTGGAACAAACTTCGGATCTGTCAGACAAGTTGGAGATGCGTCACTGGTTGAATCTCTGGTTTCTGAGGTAGAAGAAAATGTTGTCTTACGTACACTTTCGACCAATGAGTATTCATTGGGCCAAGTGGACATTTTCATAGAAAATAATGCAAGCATCATGCGAATTTGAGAAATTAAAAATATTTATAGCATCGGTAGAATATTTTTTAAATCAGGTTGTGTTGGCATTTCCCTTGTCATCATTGAATCAAACACACAGTCAAATTGTCTTTAGACTGATTTGGAAAAAAAGCCTGTAATGTATGGTATTAGTACGAGTTTTGTACTTGTTATTTTTATATATATATAAGTACGGAGTCATCTGACAATAAAAATTGAAAATTCACAATCATTACATATTTATTTCTTTATATTCATTAGATATTTATACATTTATTTAATTGTATGCTGCTTGTTTCCCAAATCAATAAAATAAAAAACTACCCAGTTAAACAACGTACGTCTTGCCTTTAGAGTATACATATTAGTATTATACACTATAATAACCTTTCTTTTTTTGCCAAACCATGAATTCCTTTCATTTTAGACATCTTGTTTCATAGAGACATTTATTACTTAAGACCTACACAAACGATATCTGAATAGAAATAGTGTAAGTGTATTTTTTCAAAACAACCGGGCTCGATTCCCTAGCTGGTTACAGTTTTTTTTTTCAAATGTATGAATGCAGTTTTTGTTTTTATCAAAATCGGTGACATGGTTCCTAAGAACAAATCTTCGTATGTCTTATAGTTTCAGACTTTCCCATACTGACCGATTTGAATGGGCCACCCTGTATAAAGCCCTTACGTTAAAGGGCAAAATACTATAAATCAATTTGCAACTGTGCTCTAAAACTAAACAGCATGCAACACAAACGCAATCATCAAATGTAAGGCACGTTTTAAATTCATCATCTCCTATCTGCGCGAAACACTATCCATAAAACCAACCTTATATTATAAGGCATAGAGTCTAATTTATTAAATAATTCAAGATGTAATAAGAGGTTTTATAAATAGTTAGTTGATATTTAAATTGAGTTAAAGAGACATTACCGCGCTCCGCCGGTTGAATGCAGAAATTATACCGCTCCGGTTTATCCGGTTACATCCGGTTATATCCAGTTTTATCTAGTTATATCTGGAGGGCGATTGTTGCTTGTAAAATTGGATTTGATTTAATGTTTTGTTATGACTTTGGATTTTTTTTCTCTTGATTTTGACTTGAAATTAATGTGTTAATATTTTTGGCTTAAATCAATAGCGCATCGCATACATTATGAAATTATTATAAATACAAAAGTAAATAACTTTTGTCTAAAAGAGGTCACATAGCTGTGAGAGACTACCACGCGATTTTTTTTAGTGTATTTAATTATGTCAACAAAATGAAATGAAGGGTCCACGGAAAGAACATGTCTAGTTCAATTCAAATTTCAGAAGGAAAAACAACCTAACATCTAACAAAATAAGGTACAATTTTGCCCTGAATTTTATTAGGACTAAACAGGTTCTTTCCGTTGACCTTTCATTAATGTACTGCCGTTTTATACTACAAATGCAAAGATTTCTTGGAACAAATGATGAGTGAGTAATAAAATAAATAAATATGTAAGTCACATTTATGATCTTTTATTTTGAGATCACAATTCAAATCGTAGAACAAAATCTATTCCATTGTATTTCATAGTATCGGAGTTTGTATGAAAGCAGCGATAATATCGTATCAAAATCTTTATTCCAAGGTTCGAATAGACCTCCCGGTTCTCACAAATGCGTTTATTTTTGCAAGCGCTCTCAGTGTTTTGAATGTCGTTTTAATTTTCAATTGGATTTATACGGGAATCATTAAAATATACACTGTAAAATAAATATTTTAGAAATATGTTTTATAATTCACACGGTGCTTCCCGAGTCACTAATAACCTCCCACACACCGTATATAAGTCATCAGCCTATTTCAGTCCACTGCTGGACTTAGGCACCTCCTATTAACTATGCATAGAAACGCATTAGCCCATAATTGCCGCGCTGGGCAAGCGCAGTTGCGTCCACTATGATGCGGCTACTACTCATGGTCAATAACATTCCCGGGAAGAGTTGGGGTGGTGACAAATGTATCCTTACTGCCGTCAACTTTTTGTGTACAACCAACCCAGAAATCGTGGAAAAAAAAAACAAATTTTCATACATATCGGTTACATCATCTCGGGATTTTTCGTTTGTTAGTCGTATACCTCGAAATCACAAAATTCTTGTAGCTTTTCACCTATTCGCGTTTCGCCGCGATAGCGTATTTTTTTGTTGCATGAAATATCGGTGGTATATTTTGTTACTCGCATATATTTTTAATAGATTTTTACAATAGTAGCAAATTTTGATGTAGCATGTATTATTAATAGCCTATTTAGTTAGCCGCATTTTCAATAGATGTTTGCAACAGTAGCAAATTAATACAATAATACAGAAATGCTCCCTCCGTGTGAACTTGATTCATTTAAAACTCGAGAACCTTTCCGCTCCAACGGCCATCGGTTCTACGCCGCCCACTGCCACTTAAGTTTCTGCGATCCAGAGACCTATATCTTTTACTTTGGTTCTGCGCGATATGTAATAACGCGTTACAAGCAAATATCTATTGAGGTGAAAAGCGATTACAATGAAAAAAGGCAAGAAAGTAAATACGCTAAGAATTTTATACACCATTGTAATTGGCTACCAGAAATAATTCTACTAGAAAAAAAAACTGTTAAGAAATTTTGAGATCGCGGTGAAACGCGAAAATGTGAAAAGCTACAAGGATTTTATGATTTCGAGGTATACAACTAACAAACGGGATTTTTTAAGGGAAATTGTATTTAATATCGGCGCTGATTCCATACTAAATTTATTTAACACGTAGTCATAATTGGCATCACTGAATTGGCTCTACGGACGACCAGCGCCGATTTCTTAGTCGGCAATATGCTAAGTTGGGTCCATTTTGTAATTGCACACACCACTTACTTTCTTTTATTTTTTTTCCCATGTTGTCTTGTTTATGTTTGTACTGTAAGCGTCACAAATAAATGTTTTTCTTTCTTCTTTCTTTCTAATTGAACAACTTTTAGTATGGGTATATACGGTGTGTGCAAGGTTTAAATAAAAATTAATCCTGATTCGACGCGTTGGGTATTAAATGTAATTCTCGGTTGAACCAACGACCTTGCTCTGCTCGTTCACATTTAATCTCCTCGCTCCTCATTTACTGGGACTTCGTTAAAAATGTATGCAGCACAGTTTCCAAGTGCTCTGAATGGAGATATGTTTTAGTAATATTAATGATATTTAATGCTAGCCGGGTACAACAAAATATTTTTACTTATGGTATAAAATCTAACTTGAATTCCCTAATCCCCTATTTTATGTCACGACATTGAAACTAAAGAAAAAATAAAAACCGGCCAAGGTCAGTGTAGGGTTCCGTAGTTATTCAAAAACGGCTGGGCCGATTATGTTCAAAATAGTTTTTTTTTAATACTCTATAAGCCCACTAGTCATGATTTTTTTCATATTTTTTGGACCTACGGATCAAAAGTTAGAAAGGGGAACACAATTTTTTTTTTCTTCTGGAATGATTATCTCCGAAAATATTGACTTTAGAAAAAAATCTTTGAAGACCCTTATTATTTTTAAGAGACCTATTTAATGATACCCCACACTATAGGATTACATGAAACAAAAAAACCGGCCAAGTGCGAGTCGGACTCGCGCGCGATGGGATCCGTACCATTATCAATTTATTATTAAAAAAATACAGTTACATCAACCTACCTCAAAGACTATAGGAGATAATTTAATAAAACCAAAAATCGTTGATAGAGTTTATTAATGTGCATAACATATATATATATTTTAATTTCATATCGCGTAGTTTAATAAAATAATTAAAAAATTAAAAAACACGACTGCCGTTTTAAGCGAACTGAAAAGTAACAAATAATTGTTTTTTCAGGTTTTTTATTGTGAGCGTATCTACATAAGTATAGGCGCTTGTCTTATTACTTACAATATTTTGTTTCGATTACAGTCGGGGAACCTCCATATATTTATATTTTCTGTAATGAAAGGTTCCCCGACTGCAATTGAAACAAAATATTGTAAGTAATAAGACAAGCGCTTATACTTATGTAGATACGCTCACAATAAAAAACCTGAAAAAACAATTATTTTTACTTTTCAGTTCGCTTAAAACGGCAGTCGTGTTTTTTAATTTTTTAATTATTTTACTTATTTGAAACCTTTTAGTGAATATGAAGACTCCGAAAAAATGTCAGCTTGAATGCCCGAAGTGTCTCAAATAGACGTGTTAAGTATTCATACAATACCTTACATAACAGAGATCTCACAATAAGGAATATATTAATCAATTTGGTTTATTGAGAAAATCAAGTTGAATTTTTTATATTGTACACATTATACTAGAGAGACTATGAAATATAAACTCATAACTGTCAGTCGACCAACCGGAGGTCCGCAGGTCTGACGACTCATTCTACGCGAACCACTCACGCTGTCACTCTATCAGCTGGAGGGCCGAAGGTCCGACGCCTCGCCCTACGCTACGCGATCCACTCACGCTGTCACTCTATCAGCTGGAGGGCCGCAGGCCCGACGGCTCGCCCTACGCGGTCCACTCACGCTGTCACTCTATCAGCTGGAGGGCCGCAGGCCCGATGGCTCGCCCTACGCGGCCCACTCACGCTGTCAGTCTATCAGCTGGAGGGCCGCAGGCCCGACGGCTCGCCCTACGCGATCCACTCACACTGTCACTCTATCAGCAGGAGGGCTGGGAGTTATGGCAGGCAGTGGCACGTGTCTCAGCAGCATCAGGTTTGAGGAGTTGGAAGTCAGTATTAAATCCGTCTGTATCTTTTCGTTCAATATTCCGCAGGGTTTGAAGACGAAAGTCTTTGATGAATGCATGTTGCCAGTGATGACATACGGTACTACACCGTGGTCGCTTACAATGGGCTTCATAAGAAGGCTCAATGTCACCCAAAGGGCAATGGAGAGGGCTATGCTAGGAGTCTCTCTGCGATATCGGATTAGAAATGAGACCTTCCGCAGCATAACCAAAGTAACCGATATTGCTCTTCAAATCGCTAAACTGAAGTGGCAGTGGGCGGTGCTCGGTGCACGTGGAACCGATGGCCGTTGGGGCGGTAAGGTTCTCGAGTGGCGGTCACGTACCGGAAGGCGCAGCGTGGGTAGGCCCCCCACAAGGCGGACTCATGACTTAGTGAAGGTCACTGGATGCGGGTGGCACAGGGCCGGTCCTTGTGCCAATTTTTAGGGGAGGCCTATATTCACCAGTGAACGTCTTTCGGCTGATATGATGATGATGATGATAATGAAATCCGTATGTTTCTACCAAATATCTAAAGCAGTACTTAAAAATCTACATATCTCTAAACCTAGCGGTTGTGGCAGGCAGTAACTGGAGTATCAGATTTGAGGAGTCGGACGTTAGTATTAAATTGTCATGTTTCTACTTAACAATATCTAAAGAATTTCTTTAAATCAAGATATCGATAAAAGATAAACCTTGCGGTTATTGTAGGCAGTAGGTACTGCAGCATCAGGAGTGAGGAGTTGGAAGTCAAGATCAGGCTCTTAGTATTTGATTATGCCAAACATGCTATACTTTCATTTCCACGTGTCTAATACTCTCGGTTAAGGTAAGCAGCACGTCTGCAGCATCAGGCTTTGAGGATACGAGGATACAAATATTATAATATTGCATTGTCATGGGGATCTGATAAGAGTTCCAAATTTTATTGATTTCGGTGTAGTAAAAGTGGTCGAAAAATCGATCACAAGATTTGAAGCATCGACGACAGTTGATACGCGGTGAAGTTAATAAAAACCGTTTAAAAGATATCGCCCGAGAGTTTATTTTATATCGAAATCAATTGTGACTGCTAATTTTTATCAAACGATATATCGTATACAAATTTTATTTGAAAAATTAATCGGTTACGAGCCGGGGATTGAACCCACGACCGCTGCGTAGCAGCCGTGCATTTTACCCCCCATTTTGCGCGTAATATACAGTCAAGTGCAAAAATAAGTATCGAAAGAATCCGTTCATAAATATGTTACGACGTTCTTATTACACAGAATTAGAGTGCACTGGGACATATTTTTGAACGTTTTTGTATACCCCTTATTTTGTCTTCGACTGTACAATGTATCTGTTTCATACACACTTAGCGGTCAAGAAGATGTGTCAACTGTGACAGTCCTGTCACGGCTTAGGCATTGAAGAAAAACTTCAATAGTGCGATGTAGAACATTTCGAGTTTTCTCTTCAAACATATACTTAAACATATAACATTTATATATATTTACAATCTGCATACAAAATGCTTTAATTTGATACCCAAATCATAGCATTTAGATGACATATTATTCTTTGCGCTTTAATTGTATTTTAATGAATCTGGCTGTTCTAGAAGAAGTAACAAACCTATAAGTTATATACATGTTAGTAATCGCTGTTTGAAGCTCTTCATTTTGATACCAAACTCGATAGGTTTCTCTCATATTTTTTTTTTTTGGTTAGACAATATTGAATTTTTAGGCCGCCATATTGTTTTTAACGTGACGTCACATATCCTATGTTACCCGCGACGTCACGAGGATTCAAATGATACCTTACACTATTAAAAACGGTTAAGTGATCGCGAAGATCTGCGCGTTTAAAGAAAATATGAAACATACATAGGGGCTGAACACATATACTCTCCTTTTGGCAGTCGTGTAAAAAAATAGAGGGGTGGGACACATTTTTCAGACTTTGAGAGCTGATATCTCGAAAACGATTTGCTTAAATAAAAATGAGATTTAAAAACCTTATATCATTTTCAAAGACCTTTCTATTAATACCCCACACGCTTATATACAACTAAAAAAAATGTTCCATCCCTCAGTTACATGTATGGCCCTCCATAATGGTTCCCCCCAATGGTTTCCCCTCCCCAATGGTTTTTTTTAACAATTTAGTATCATAATCCTATAGCGGTTCATACAACACATATGCTTACCAAATTTCGTTACTGTAGCATTTATAGTTTCCGAGTAAATTGGCTGTGACAGACGGACAGACGGACATGACGAATCTATAAGGGTTCCGCCTTTCCCATTTTGGCTATGGAACCCTAAAAATCATCTCCACTTCACCAGTTGGGGAGGTACCCGAAAAAATTTTTTTTTCTAGATTTTATTGCACCACTTTATTGGCATGGTTAATATGACTGTACACCTGTACCACATTGCAGATTTCTAGTATTAATGGCCACAGAGCTATGCTGCGGACAGACGAACAAACCGACATGGCGAAACTATAAGGGTTCCCTAAAAAAAAAATGTCAATATAACACCACCTTTTTCTTTAAATAGCTGATGAGAATACAAGCATAAATACTGTTACAACTACGGACCAATCTTAGATATAGGTTAGGTTAAGTAGATTAGTTTGATTTAATCTATGTATAATAAATTGTACAGTTTTTAAAATAAAGCCGAATAATACAAATTATGGGCTAAGTACCCTACCTTTTAATTTTTTCACTGAAATACCTTAATCATGCCTTTACTTCAAACAATTAACCAAATAAAATTGTTACAAATAAATCTAACTTAAAACTCAATATAAATCACAATCACAATAGTCGGATAAAATCCAAATCCATTCAAAAATTCATCATTTATCATTTATAATGTGTACCGAAAATGAAGGCACCTCACAGAAAGGCACGGCCATATATTTCACATGCCTCCATTTTATGAACATTGTGTTCAAACTTTCAACTTTACAATAATTACGTTTAAAGGCGATAAATCGCGGAAATGCGAGCTTGGGAGAAATAAGGGGGAGAAAAGTGCAATGGGATGGTATAATTTATTTTTCGAACTTGTCTGACGTAATGCCTCGTATCTGTCTAGACACTCTTTGACTTGAAATATTACAAACACGACAAAGAACAAATGTTTCTTATTATTTATACACAAATAATGTCCCGCCGCCGGGATACGAACTCCGAACTGCATGCTTCCTAGGTTGGGTCACTACCAACTAAGGGAGGTTCCGGGTTTGAATCCCGGCGAGAGCATTATTTGTGTATTTATCTTATCACAAATGTTTGTTCCTTGGTCGTGGCTGTCTATGTATTTAAGTATCTGTTTATTATATAAGGGGTGGAATATTGAAATGCCACCTGAAAAGGAAGTACTCTTAATATTGTAGATAGAATTTTTGACTCAAAGAAAACATTCCTTTATTTTTTAAGAGAAAGATAACTGCATTCTAAGATTTTTAAAAATTCGCTTGTTGCACCCGGTAATCTAACCGACTAAAATCTTAAAAGTTGCAACCTGTATTTTTATTGCATCGATGCTTAGGGTCAATAATTACAAGGATGAAATCTTTCTAACAAACTTTATAAATTCAATGAAAGGAAAACAATGAAATCGTATCTTTTGTTCGTGTTTATAGCCGATAGTTCATAGCTTAGTAGCTTGTCTTAGGGATATTAAGATTGTACTCATAGTTACTAGCAGTGGTCGCACAATATCCAGTAAACGATAATAGTTTTAAAAAGTGCTTGTCTCGCTAATTGTCGGCGTTGGACGGCGTCGGCGTCGGCGGTCTCTAGTCGGCGTTGATTGCGCCCGCTGACGCTGAACGAATCACTTTATGGAATCTAGGCGAGTTTCGCTTAAGAGAATATAGGTAGTGGCAGAGAATATGTTTCAAAAAAATAATGTTATGCCAAATTTAAATCATCATCCTCATATCAGTCGAAAGACGTCGACTGGCTGGACATAGGCCTCCCCCAAAAATCGCCACAATGACCGGTCCTGCGCCACCCGCATTCAGCTGACTCCTGCGACCTTCACCAGGTCATCTCATCAGTCCAAATTGTGGAAGGTGTCTGTACACATCACGTCTTCCGGTGCGTGGTCGCCACTCGAGAATCCAATGATGAGTGTATTACTAATCTTTTTTTTACGATTTGGATATAAGATATATTATATATTATCATAAAATTTACTTTTTCACAGCTGATTAAGTAAAACATCTTAAACCGTGACCTAAATCCACGAAAACGAATTGAGAGCGCATTTTCGGCTACCTTTTTAAGAATCCCTTGATCAAATGTTCTAAAACATATACAAAATTACCCAAAAAAGGTTCAAAGGCAAAACAAAATGGAGAGCGTCCGAGAAAACTCGTATTCCTCTTCAAAGAAGTTGTTAATAAAATTAATTCGGGCGCCGGTCGTTTAAGGCATTTCTCTATCAGTCGGTATAACCGGCCATTTCCTTAACTACGTTAGGTGTGGTGCAAGTTATTAGTGGGAGCGGGGGCGGACTCATACATAAGCGATAGCGATTCTGCGAAAATTAGTAAATCAGTCACTTCAAGAGCTATTTCTTTGACAACAAATTTCGAATTTTTGTTCTCTAATAATTAATATGGCCAACACATGGACAGGCGAGAGAATGTTATAATAAGGTTAAGCATAGTCATTTTTTTTTTAATATGATAAGCCCCGACTAAATGTACTGCAGAACGGGGTCAAAGGTGTTCGTACAATCTCTAGGAAGGAGCCACCTGACGAAGCTGACCACAGCTCGTGTAGAAGTCGTTACTTAGCCGAAGCCGGCAGTCTTTTTCGAAGTGGAAGACTTCTATGGCCAATTATACCCTTTCCTTTCTGTGTTGTCTTATTTTAATACCTAGTAATAGTACGTACTTACTCTTTAGTTTATTAGTCTAACTCTGTTATTTGTGTATTTATATATCACAAATATTTGTTTCTTGGTCATGGCAGTCTTTCTATTTAAGTAACTGTATGTATCTATCTATTATACAAATATCGTCGCTTGGTACCCACATCACAAGCCTTAATTGAACTTACCGTTGGACTACGAGTAAGTCGATTTGTGTAAGATGTCCCATGAAGATATTTATTTATTTATTTATATGTATCAGTCTCTTATATATTATCGTCGCCTGGTACCCACATCACAAGCCTTAATTGAGTGTACCGTGGAACTAGGTCGATTTGTGTAAGATGTCCTAAGATATTTATTTATTATCATTTCTATTCTTACTAACAAGATATGTAACACGCTACATGAAATAAAGTATCATTAATTAATTAGCATTCTCCCTTTTCTCATGACTAGGGATCGGAACTATGGGTGCAAAACTTTAACAAAACTTGTCATGTGGCCATGAAAGAGCACATACATAAAATACACACCCAAACATTGTAAGTCAAAGATTCCGATATAGACAATAAAAATTGATGCATATTTTTCAATAATATTCATATTTTTCTTGGATAAAGTGTTGTCCTTTATGTCCTACGTAATATGTCAGTTTTGAAGTTTTGTTAAATTTTTGCACCCATAGTTCCGATCCCTACTCATGACTTGTACCACACTTAAAGTAAGAGAGCGATAGGGGCAAGTTATTTCATTTAGGAGTCCGGGTTTGTCTCACGAACTACCCCGGAGACGTTCGTAGCCCGTGGCGTTTCGTAGCGGCGTCTCGTAGCAGCGAGACGTAGCAGCGACTCGTAGCGGTCATGGACCGTTGTAGCAGATTTCATTTTCGTGTGCATATTGTGCAACGTAATTTTGTTTCATATTATGAAATGATATAGATATTACGAATCATAATTATTTTTTCTACTCCCGTACTTTTATTTGTCATTTACGTGGTCGTGAACACACCATTAAGATTTGATGTACTGGTAAAGTCGGGTTACATTAGCCCAAGGGGGTAACATTGCCTACACGAAAAAAACCGCTCTGAATGACATATATAAATTAAAAAGATGGAATCTAACATTTTAATTAAACGATGTCAACCAAATAATTTTATTTTAAGTGCTAATATAATCCGAATTTATGGTAACTACCATACCGTACCTACTAATGTATGTATTTCTTGGATTTGTAGTAACTTTAAAACAAGCTCCGAGGGTCGAAGAACTAAGAATGTATAAGATGCCATGTGTAAACCTAATACGGACAATAAATTAAACTAGGCAGTGGATTTTTTTAGTGCTATCGTGGATTATTTACGAGTGATTATGACCCTAGAGATTTTTTCTA
This sequence comes from Thaumatotibia leucotreta, assembly GCA_025490895.1. NCBI lineage: Eukaryota > Metazoa > Arthropoda > Insecta > Lepidoptera > Tortricidae > Thaumatotibia > Thaumatotibia leucotreta. Next base: position 34,666 of record JALPQI010012129.1, read on the forward strand.
AACATTTTCGGAGCAGCAATGTAGGTACGAATATTTGTTAATATTGATACGACTGATAAATTAGCTGTCAACTAGCGTTTAACTTGAGTGTGTTACTCTACATTGCGCAACTAATTATTTCATACGGATAATTTTGTTGGTCTAATTTAAAGTAAAAATTATCTTAATGTACTTATTGTGTCCTAAACTAATCCCCGTTTAGAGCTTTCGTCCGCCGTTTCGTATCGCCCGTATTAGACTTACAGCCTGTATATCTATGTATGTTAAATAATAAAGATGTTTACCTACTGGTTCATGGAATTCAAAAGCGAAACGGAATTCATATATATTCAATTCAATTCATGTCATGTACACTTCTTAAGATGTAATACATATACATATAAAAGTAAGTCAGACCATGACACCCTGTAAGGGTATATATAGTGGAGGTCTTGTGGCTGAAAGATGATGAATACGAGTACACCATTCAACGATTGTTGTGTTACAATTATGGACTCCATGTGAGGGTAGGTAATTGCATTTGCATTAAGAGGGCACCAGAATCAAGTTACAGTGGGGTGTGTTGTTACAATATTACCACGTTATTTCGCTTCTTATGATTGACATAGGGACCAATTTGATACCTAAGAAGTTATCAAATATAAACTAGCCAAGCAACCTGTCAATAGAAAAGGCACTTTAAATAATGCAGGTGCTATGACTTGGGTGATTTTGGACAGTCTGAAATTGTCGCTTCTTCCATCTGCCTAGCTGGTTACTATATAATTTAATTATTCAAATTCATTTGCATATTACACAGGGCCCACAAGGTAAGGGGAACAATTTCAACCTCTTATTCCTGAGCCTAAATTTTTTTTCGAATAAAAATACCATTTATATACCAATTTGTTAATTTCAGCATTTTTTTTGATAAGTTTAGAAACGAGTCTAGAAGAATTAGTCATAATTATTAGGTAACACTTAATAAATAAGTAAAGAATAAAGATTCTAAATTAAATAACTTATTTAGCAAAAATAACTCGATTAAAAACACCTTTATTAGTGCATAATAAATAAACATTTATAAGGAAAAAGTATAATCATATTTTTTGTAACTACCTTGAATCCAGCTAACATTTCATACATTTTAGTATAAAATAGTACATTACGACACAAGTGCAAACAACATGAAACGAGTGGCGGTTTTAAAACATGACCGACAGGGAGTGTTTTAAATCGACACGGGTGACGACTTTCGTTTTTGCACGTCTCTCGTACGACGTTTTTTAGTACAGATGGCCCTCCGAAGTTTTGGACCTGACGTAAAATGACGTACTTCTCGCACTAGAGCCTAAAAACAGATGGCTGTACTAAAACTATAGTTACAATCATTTAAATCCTACCCCATTGCCCATAAATAGGTCAACCCCCAGTTGCCCACCTTATGTACAGAGTCGTGGTAATATTCATTTTCCAACAAACATTTTTGATAAACAAATCCTTTGCAAGACACCGACGTAGTTGGTAATGCGATCCTTTTTGCATTTCTGTGATCAGCGAGGTCCGAATACCTTTGCTTAGATAAACTCGTTATTTCACCCTTGCTTCATATTTCTCGAGTGAAATGGTGCAAGCAAAGAGAACATAGCGATAGACAAAAGCACATTATTTGCAACTCTAGATTGAACTGGTCATATCGACATTATTTTAAAATATAGCTACTTATTTATGTACATACGTTTTCATGGTACAATAATATTAGGGTTAAAATATTGAAGAGTTAACTCGGGATTAAATAACTCTGTATTTATTTATTTAATCCATTGATTGGTGCAAGTGGCCCTAACCTAACACTCATTGAATTATTAGGTACTTGTATTTGAATGAAAAACGGGATTTAATTGCATAAGCTTACGTTTAATATTGTTCTAACGTTTCGGGCATGACGTTACACCAGTGGTCGCAGGCAGACTGATAGATTATCTTTATTAAAATAGTTTGATACAAATTTGCGTAAACGTCAAATTCAAAAAAATGTGTCCCGTAATCGTCAAAACAATTGTGATATTATCGTTCTAAATATACATACATACATATTTGTCATTCGTGTACCGCTCCGACCAAAACAAACCTCTTACCGCTCCCGCTACCTCTTATACCATGAACCACTCATCCCACGTACCAGTGTGAATGAGATCCCACTTCTATTTGTTTCTAAGCAAATGGTATTATATCGCGAGTTAATTCTATCGCCAGATGGCGTGATACGGATTCCCGAATCTGATTTAACGAGACGATATCCACAGAATACGTAAATAGATAGAGCATTGATGTTAAAGATTGAGCTAGCGTACCTACTTAGGTTACTACTTAATTAAAAAACATAGTTGGCTGTATTGGAATTCTGCATGCTGGGGTACTTATAACATAATATCTTTTTCTTCTTTTTTCCCTTACTTTTTATAGTTACTTTTTTTCTAAATTCATAGATTCAAGTTTGGTGTTGGTTTTTGCTGGAGTGACCGATTTATGCATCAATCGCGAAAGCTGAGGACGTGGGTTCAAATCCCACCCCCGGCGTTGGTTAACTTCGTTATTTTTATCTATCGGCTATTTATCTAATATAATTCATAAATTCAGGTCTGACTATACATACATACATACATCATCAGCCTATCTCAGTCCACTGCTGGACGCATTTCCTTTTAAAGTACTATCTGTAGCATATTTCTCAAAAGTCATTAACTTGATATACTAGCAGAACTCCTTATCTATTGAATAGTGTTAAAGAAGACTCTCAATAGTTCATTACGACACAAGTTCGAAAAACATGAAATTCGAAAAAAGTCGCGATGTTTTAAAACACGATCTACAGGGAGTGCTTTAAATCGACACGAGTTACGAATTTCGTTATTGCACGCGTCTCGTACGACGTTTTTTGTATCATTATTAAACTATATTGTAAAAAAAATATTGGGGTTGGGGCTCTCTATACATGTAACTGAGGCATATAACATTTTTTTAGTCGTATATAAGCGTGGGGTATCAATATCAAGGTCTTTGGAAATGATATCAACGTTTGTATGTCACATTTTTATTTAAGCGTACCGTTTTCGAGACATCAGCTCCTCTATTTTTTTAAATACGTAGTATAAAGTTACAAAAAAAAAACATGTTACGCATATTAATAAACTCTATCAACGATTTTTGGTTTGATTAAATGATCTCTCTTTTATTTTTTGAGATAGGTTGATTTAACTATATTTTATAATGACAATGGTACGGTACCCTTTGCTCACGATTCCGACTCGCAATTGGCCGGTTTTTTTTCACATGTTTTTGTACACGCAATGCACTCTTTACAGGAGGTAATCTGCAATACGTCCACATTTTCATACAGATATTTTTCTCGAGATGTTTTCGTAGAAATGAGTTCGGTATATTCGAGGTAGAAATCTTTTGCGGGAAGTTCTTTCCGTTCCTTTTGTTGGCAGGTGTCTTTTATAAAGTTGCAAAACAAATTGAAACTTTACCGGGGAATTTTTAATGTGAGGTTAAGAGGAGTTTATATTTGGATCAGTATATTGAGGGATTTGGAGTTGGTGTGTTGCCATGAAGGACGGCACTAAGAATACATTTGTCACCACCTCAACTCTTCCCTTCAAATGTCATATAACTTCAAGTTATCAACGTGCGGTATTGGTGGCAAAGTATGGTTGACAGAAAAACCAAATACACAGGTATTTTATCAATTATTAAAATTTCAGAAATGATAGTCATTTTTATTATGATTATTAATTACCTACACATATTTTAATCACTTATTTAAATTACACTGATAAAACGAGTAAACGACTTAAATGTATTATACAGATTCGGCTGTCAAATGATCACGTCAAATTTGAAAATCCTCTATATACTAACACTGATCTCACTCCACTGTAATTACTTAAACATTCGTTTTGATCAAAATAACGACTTCGCAAATGTCATTGAATTGTGTGTCATAAATTAATGACTATAGATATTTTCTTTTTAAAGTAGGATAAAGTTTATATTGATTTAAACTTTCACGATTACCACTCATATTTTAATGTTTGTATCCTAAGGAGAGCACTATTTTCTTGAGAGTACGACCAATAGAACAAAATAGTATTTTCATATTTGTTACTTTTTTTGTTAACCATGGCCATTGCCACGGCAAGTGCACCTTGATATAAGCCCGTAAAAATGCAGTGCCCTTACAGGGTTTGTGGAAAATGTACTATTATTTTTAGCCATAAGACCTATTCCATACACACAAAAACAATTAATAAATGAATTAATGACAAAGATCACTATATAAGATGTCACACCGCTTGCGTGGCATGCACGTGCGCGTGACGTTCTCGGCGATGTGCCGTCTCCTATGACATTTCTTATGCCACAACGCACACGCCACGCACACGCGCACGCTACGCACACGCACCCGGTGTGGCACAGACTTCACCACGTAAAACAGGAATCGTCTGGCCTACTACAGCGAAAATCTAAATTTTAAACGAGGATTTTTCTCGGTCACTCAAACGAAGGTGTCATTGGAGTGAGAGAGACAAATCCTCGATATTTACGAATTTCGTTTTTCGCGGTAGGGCCGCTGTTCTCGATTATCCATTGGAATACTCCTTATGGAATCCTTTGACGTACTTTGACTTCAACTGCATACGGCACACTTTGACTTTGAACTAACGGACTGGAAAATGCTGGTTCGCCCAAAGGTCGATTGGTATGAGATGCCTATTCAGTGTAAAGAGTAACCTGACGTATTTATAATAATCTAATATCGCAATAGATAAGTTTTTCTAGTTAGATACACGTATCCATATTTTTTTTCGACGATTAAAAAACTTTGCTGAAAAACGTTAAGAATTACCTATTTTTTATTTTTTTTTACGTTAATGACAAGTAGTTAGGTAGGTACTAATTATAATTCAAGTGATTCTAAAATCGATTATTACTTATAAATGTGACGTTTCACACACACTTACCAAACTCCACGAGGGATTGAAAGGGAAAAACGAACCAACACGTCGCGGCGCCCCGAAACCTTTCAAGCCATTAATTTTTGAGCATCACCGAGCTTTTCGATTAGCTGACAAACAAAACAAGACAATACATGAGTCTGCGCACGCGAAAATCACCTTTATTGCTTTGCTTATAATTGCTCCTCTCGTATAAATACGTCTTGATATCAAATGGGTGGTACGTGTCTATTAAGCGGAATTTCGTGTGTGTTTGTAGGAGGCCCACCGCGAACTGTGAAAATCGTTTTCGAGCTTTTGTCGCTGTCTATCCTATGAAGGCATCTTAAGAGTAATGGAGACAGATGTTCGAAATTGTCGATTTTCTAAATTTGCGATAAACTTACAGGTATGTATGACGTGGAGTGATTTGTGGGACTCTCGTAGATCCCTTGAAACGACAAATTGTATTGTTTGAGTTTAAAATCGATATTTGCAGTAAATCTTAGTGATTTGTATTGTTTATGAGTAATGTGTGTTTGATGGTATTGTGTCTAAGACACTTACATTAAATACTCGTATTTTACAAGAGATCTTATGTACGATTAATTTGCTAAGGTTATGTTACTTGTTTTGTAATACAAAATACGTGAAAGCTACATTTTGATAGTTGAGGTGTTATAATGTGACAATGATAAAAATTTTGCACTTTTTTAAGTTTTCTATATAACGAAAAGTCTATTGTTAATTTTATAGAGAAGTTTTTCAATGAGAATATTGTACCTATGGGTTATATCAAATATATCGTCAATATGTTGTCAAAAGGTTAAATACAAGTACCTACCATACGAAGGTTTGTACTGTGTAAAATGATTACGCTTGAAATTAATCAGCTACATATTTATTTTTGGATTGATCAGAACCTAAATCCTTGTAATGAAAATAATAATGATTATAGACGCATTAAATCTAATAGCACATGCCTATAATCACCACGCTGGGCAAGCGGATTGGCGATCGGAGCAATGATTGTGTCCACTATGATGACGCTGAATGCCCATCATCAATCTTCTATCAAATAATGAACAGTGACACTTCAATCCCTTAGTCGACTCTTACGACAACCGCGGGAAGAGTTGGTGTGGTGGCACCACGCGGCTTAAACTGGCGTGCAAACCGGTTTTTATTTGTATACTAGCGACCCGCCCCGGCTTCGCACGGGTACTATACCTACATAAAAACCTTTCTCTTGAATTACTCTACCTATTAAAAAATCTCATCAAAATCCGTTGCGTAGTTTTAAATATTTAAGCGTACAAAGGGACATAGGGACAGAAAAAGTGACTTTATTTTACACTATGTAGTGAAGATTAATGCAATAATAAAACAGAAGGGGAAAAATGATAGGTCATTTACTTTGTCACGATGACTTCATTAGAGTTTTAATCGAAGGAAAGATAGAAGGAAAAAGAAAAAGAGGAAGACCACGGAGAGCCTACAAGAAGCAATTGAAGGAAACTATAGAAGTTGAAACGTATACAGAGCTGAAGGAAAAGGCAGAGAATAGAATAAAATTAATGTAATATAATTTTAAGTTATGTTTTGTGCTAATAAATTAATTTCATTTCATTTCATTTCATGGTGATGATTATGAAGATTAATGCGAATAAACGGTTCTAAACCGGTTTAACCATACTTCACAAAACCGGTTTGCATCCCTTGTGATTTAAATGGTTTGAAATCATTTTCGCCTACCTGCAACATTGGCAAGCCCCAACGTTCTTGCATTTTTAAACAGCTCCGTTTTTCCCATTACCGCTAAACACTCGTCTAATTGAGTAACCGTGTCGGATCGTCTCTCTCGAATTTATTTAGCCGGATCTGATCGAAGTTGAAATCGGTGATTGATTTGGGTACTTTATTTGGGAAAGAATGGATAATTTATAAATTTAAAAGCTTGGAAATTGTTATTGGAATTTAAGGGGTGGTTAAATGGATTATTTATCACTTAGACTACTAACAGTGCTGTAATACTGACTTGTTTAAGCAAGTTCACCTGATGTGACTGGGGTGCACGTTGTAGCATGTACAGTGTGTTTCCAAGACCCGGGCTTTTACGAAAATGGGTAATAATACGCATTATTATCAATCGTTTTCAAGTGTTAACATTTGACAAATAATTAAATTGACTGTACAATTAATTTTATTTCCTCCGAACGATCAATGTGACGCGTGTACTGCTTAGTTGTCAAACGTTGTGAGTGGCTGCGATCTCATTGTCAAGTGCAAATTAACGATTCATTTTGAAGTACATTCGTTCGTTCGTTTCGTTAGTGTTCGATGGTGTTCTTATTCCCTATTCCACGACAGTAAAAAATCTTGGAATATTTTTTGACCGCACTCTTTCCTGGGTGCCGCAGATGAATGAGGTTAGCAGGAAGATGTTTGTTGCCGTGCGTTCTTTGTGCAGACTTCGTAACTTACTTCCCATTACGACTAAAATTGCGCTTGCTCAATCATTGCTCCTCCCTATTTTAGACTATGCTGACGTGTCCTATATCGACCTAACGGAGGAGCAGCTTAACAAACTTGAGCGAATACAAAATATGTGTATAAGGTTCATATTTGGGTTGCGAAAATATGACCATGTATCCAGTTTCCGTTCTCAGCTCAAGTGGCTCCCTATCCGACTCAAGCGTAACTTTCATGTCCTTTCTCTTCTTTTTGGCATCCTTTTCAACCCTGCTACTCCCCGCTACCTCAAAAGATGTTTTAGCTATGTTACTTCCGCTAGGTGTGCAGAAAATTTCCTTCTTTGTGTTCCTTCTTCAAACTCAAAATTTTATGCTAAATCTTTCACATTCCAAGCTGTGCGTTTATGGAACTCCCTACCTGTCAATGTTAGACGTTCTGAGTCTTTACCCATTTTTAAAAATAAACTTAAGCAATATTATC
>JALPQI010012130.1:0-35253 GCA_025490895.1 Thaumatotibia leucotreta
TGTATCGGGCAGTAAACCGTCGAGCATTGATACGTTTACTTTATTTTAAAACGTACCTACCCAATAACTGCGAGTCTATTGCATGTGTAACTGTAGACTTAGCACATGTTTATCTTTTATTAATATAGTTAGGTAGTAGAAAACGGGAAGTCAGTCTAACAAGAAATTGTATGTATGTCTAACTATAGTGAGGGCGCGTGCGACGGATTTTAAAAGGGCGTGGGTTTTCTGGCCGGCGACCGGCGATCGACGCGTGTCCGCCGCCGACGACGTTTAAATGTTTTGTTCGCGAATGTTTGAGGGTGGTTTCTCTGACACGTCGTCGGTTACCCGCCGCCGGCGAAGGTTCAGAGAAACCACCCTCATCGTCGAAGAAAACCTACGGCCATACTGAGCGTATGCGGCGGGTGGGCGTCCGCGGCAGCTAGCGTAGGCGCTATTCACCAAAGTCCGAGGTTGGATTTGAACGCTCATTCGACACGCTCAGTTTTCGCGACTCATGCCTCACGCGGACATTGGGTCTTAAATACTAGACACCAGTCTAATTTCTTATGTCTAGGCGCATTTGATCAATGATACTCTAAGGCCCAGCACACACGGTGAAACGCAACTGCAACTACTAGTTACTTTTGAGTTTCATTTGAGTTTATGCCATAGATACCTTTGAGAAACAACACACGACGCAACTAGTTTGAAACCGGTTTGAAACGCGTTGCAGATCAGTTGCTTTGAAACCAGGGTGCAGGAAACTCGTGTCGGATTTCGCGTCTTTTCTGTTCGACAAAATGGCTGACGATGAAAATAAAGATATTCAATTTGTATTGGAAGTCGAGAAACATCCTTGCTTGTACAATACAACACTTTCTGGCTATTCTCGGAGGAATGACCACATACTTCTTCTTTTACGCCTCCTTCTTTGTCGAAGATACAAATACAAGCCCAGAACTTCTTCATCACTTGAACTAGACATTTTGGGCACGTCTGTCTGGTCTCAAAATCGGAATGATTGTGACTAATTTCATCACATTTAGGTTGCGGCGTGTGTGGAAAACGTTTGAAACTGGTTCCAAACCTATAATTTCAAAAGAGTTTCGTTGCAGTTGCGTTTCACCGTGTGTGCTGGGCCTAAGTGCTAAGCCAGAATCCCAAAGTGACTTAGGTAGAAGTTGCAACGACGTATACTGATATATATAGCAATCGTCGAGAATTTTCTTTTGCTTTTTAATTTACATTACGAGTAAGAAAGTTACCTATAGGTAATATAGGTATACTTTAACTATATAACACCCCAGCATCAAGTTATATTAAAATTACCGCAACGTTTCGAGTCGTAAAACGCTTTTATAACGTGTACGGTTTAGTTCTAAGCTGTTTATACAGTTTTATTAAGAACCTAATTAAAGTATGCCCCAGTATTTTCTTGCATTTTAGCGTGCTCATATACCTACAGCAAGAATGGTATTATAAAATTTCTTAGACTAGATACAATGTGTATAATTGTATATATTGTCTATAATGTTATGCACAGAAAATGGTCTATAGTTTTCCTTGCATTTGCTTGGTGTTGAAATGTAGGCTTTTAAATAAGTAGGCTTATTCGTGATTTAGACTCGTGTAGCTAAAATTTACTTTCATCATTATTTTGTTTGTTGCTTGTTTCGTTTCGGTTCTCCTAAACAATCCAATTTTTCTTGCTTAGAGTAGATATATACATACAGCCATGTTTTAGCGTATATAGGGGCAGTGCATTCTAGGAACATTTCAGTGACATTTACAACCATTATCTACAGGGACGTTGTAAAATCGCGGAGCGAAGTACCTCGTAAATCCACTCTAAAAGATAAACCTTGAGTGCTAAAAGTTTCAGACGCGATGTGGAATCGTAGTTGCCAGCTCTTATATTATGATAAGTTATATTTATATTATTAGATTATTACTTCATTTGTTTGTATTATTGTCTATAACATAACAAGACTCTTTATTGCACAGCCCCGTGAAAGATAACGTACAATTTTCAGAATCTTAATAGTTATTTATGTGGCTGGCGCATAATAAGAGTGATCTTATTATGAAACTCGCCTACGGCTCGTTTCATAAAACCACACTCATGTTTAATGCCTAATTATGTACAGTCACATACATAACTTTATCTACATCCATATCATTAGTTTAGAATGACAATTTACCTTTATTTTCATTGATATCCACTACGTAATTACCTCTAAATATAAAAATTCAAATCAGTTGAAATCACTCAATTTGAGGAAGGATATCCTACAATAAATATTTATTGAAAAAAAAAAACTACAAAAAGAAGTTGACTTCATAATGTTAAAATTAATATCATGACGACGATACTTTAATGTCAACATTATGATGCACTGTACTCTGCCTGTACTTTAATGTTAACATTATGATACAGCCACAGACACCGGTCTCTTAATATAGGTCATTACATTACCGCTTCTGAATACATAACAGGGAAATTATGATATTCCTGTAGATAAAGATACTTAACACGATGAGCGGTCTTATCTAATGAAAGAGAAAAGGTTTTTTTTATTTTTTGAGTTCGATTGTCGATGTGTAATGTCATTAGTAAGTATTTAAATAAGATCTATTGATATTGATACTGATAAGTTGACAACCGTGGCTCTGTAAAATATGTACTTATAAATACTAAATTATAAAATGCAGATAGTTATTATTACATCCGATTCCACTAGAAAGGTTGAACTAAAATTAAAAGGATGGAATTATCAGTTATCACGTTATTCGAAATTAAATATATTCAGTTGTTTGGTACTTTGTTTAGGTATATTGTTTTTCAACCAAAGCGTTATTTTGTACGTTTTGCAATAATTCCTAAAACGCTTCCTGTTATGTCTCTTATACACCGTGATTTCTAATAACCCGAAAGATTTTAACAGTGTGTTCCTGACCACATTTAGAAACTATAATGTCGTATAAACTTTTCTGGATATCGCCTAGTTTCAGAGTTATTAACAATTAAAAAAAAAACATATTTTCTAAATGTAACTCGGTACAAAAGGTCTTTTTAACGGCGTTGGTGTCATTATGGAGAATAGTCTCACTAACCTCATTAATAGATGTCGAAAAGTGAGAAATAAAACCTTTTAAAAATGAAGTTTTTGTAAAAAAAACCTTAACACTCATTGTAAGTGCTAGTTTCATGAATAACTTTTACTTTTTATGTTAAAATACATTCAAAAATTAAATAACAATTGAAAAAAAAAATAAAAAAAAATTTTTTTTTTTGCCAAAAATGACAAAAGTCTTATAATATTTTTTGTTTGTTTTTACATCAAAAATGCGTGGATAAAATCTTTCGGGTTATTAGAGATCACGGTGTATGAGTCAACAGATAAGCATGCCTGTATTTATGTAGTGTTACATAGGTCAGTCTAATCATTCTGAAACTTCTCTCTCAGTCCAAAAAATTGAATATTACCATATTCTAATACTTTGTGTCACTTTCTAGTCGTACTTAAATTTGTCGTAAAAAGTTAGCGTCCAATTTCGCTTCACCGCTTTTTTTCGCTCATTACCATATCGGCCAAACGCGCGTTTTCCGGCAAAGTAAAAGCGTTTCTACATCAACTGTGACAAACAAACAATGGAACAAATTAAAAGAACCAATTGTTAAAAAGGGAAGCTAGCCAAGAAAAGGTACAATACTCGACTTTCACAACGGTTTCCTTCTTGTATCAAGTTCGGAAAGGAATAATGTGCTCTTGGATGTGATAATTTTGTTCTGTAAACTGTGCCGAGCACCACTTGGCCTTTGTTAGTGGCGATTGTTCAGCGTTTGTCCTTTACTCGGTTTAATTATTGCACATTTTAGAGGCAGCAGGTAGTTTTCTTGTTTTATTTTACGCTACCACTGAAGAAGCCCGCTGCAGTCACTTGAATCAAGACTTATTTTTACACCAGGATGCTTAGCCAAGTTGCCAATCGCTAACGCTTAGTAACGTATCGTAGTTTTCCCTCTCTGTCACTCTTTCATATTAGTGCGACAAAGACAGTTAGCTGCCTTTCGTTTGCGATTGACGATTAAGCATTAGCGATTGACAACTTGGCTAAGCATCCAGCTGGCCTAGCCAAGATGCCAATCTCCAATCGTATACGATAAGCGATAAGTCACGTGACGATAATATTGTATGGAAATGGTCACGTAACTGTTCGAATCTGTCATTCTCATACGGTTATTACTTATCGCTTATCGTATACGATAGCAGAATGGTATCTTTGCTAGGCCGGCTGACGTGTATTTCTTATAAAGATACGACTTTTGAATATGCCTCATTTTCTTATAAGACTTTAGTTTAGACCTTAGCCTAAGCGTTTAATTCACTGCAAAGGTTAGAAGTACTAAATTTTATTGGGACCTAATCTCAAAAGAATCCCTAGAAATTACGCCCAATGAGTATATGAGCAACCTAAATGCACATTTGCCTTGTAATCAGATTTGCTATAATATTAATATTGGCCTCATAGTAATCCAATTACGGATAGATGGTTCAGTAGAAGCTTGTAAAACTACGGCCCGAGATAGTTCTGCATATCTGATGCGGCTGCTAGGGTTGCCAGTTCTCTTGTAATAATATTAAAAGTCTTTATTTAAATAAGTAATTAACTTTAAATTAGGTACAGATCGATATCTTGATTATTGCATGTGTTCCTGTTAACGAACAACTTTCCTTATGGGACTCATATAGAAATCTCAAAAAATAAATAATTAAAGAGTTTCCATGAAATTTAGATCAGCCACTGGGACTGCTTTGTATGGAAAGGTGTTTTTTTTTTCAAGATAACGATATGAGACCCATAGCGAAAGTTGTTCGTAATCATGAACACATGCATACCCTAAGGTATTGGTAACCAATTTGAATAAAACATTACATTTATCTAAGCTTTTCTTTAAAAAGCTTGCCGAGACATTTTGACATAATCACTGCGTACCAGGTGTTTCGATCCCTTACAAATTATGGTTAATTACGAGTCAAACTAATTGCCGCAGCGAAGCTGTTAACAAACGTTGATCATCATTCTTTAGGTAATACGTAATGGTACATTCGCATTACATGAAGGATCCACGGAAAAATCATGTCTAGTAAATTCAAACTTCAGAAGAAAAAACGACCTTAATTATAACGGAACAAGGTACAAATTTGTCCTGATTTTCATAAGATCTAGACATGTTTTTTCCGTGGACCCTTCTCATATTTATTTTACGTATTATATGACGTTTAGCGCATCGGTTAAAACCGAAGGAAGTCCAATAGAGCAATATTATCCTACTAGTTATGATAATTGTTATACAACTGAACTAAACAAAGAATTTAAAATAGTAACAGCTGTTCTGTTAATTTTTGGACTTTTTTCAATCTCTTTTGAAATAAAAAAGCGTCCAACTTTGTGCACACATGATAAATTTGACTATAGTGTTCCTGTTTTCACAAGGAAAACACTATATCGGAAATGTTAGAATGAATAAATTTAATGCAATTTTACAGGATCAAGTTTTAAAATATAGAATGGAACTCTCTTATACCAATCGCCCTAATCTCTCGATAAACAAGAATAAGGCTTGTGCTCTGAGGCGTACTCGTATTTACAAGTGAACATCGTGAATTCCAATCAATAGAAAAGCGTTCAACCCTACTAGTCTAGAACAAAGCGCCTACTTTACTCCCGTATTACACACAATTATTATTCAGCGCGCGTCGCCAACTATTCACGATATCGCCCTGGGCTTGTTACGGCAAAAACTGACAGACGCACGTTACGTGCGAGCCTCGTTTGATCTGGGACGTCTTGTTTGTACTTGTCTGTCTCCAACTTTAACTCGAGATTTGAGCCTAGGTCTACCGCGAACTTCGACTTCGTAAATTTCGAGCATTCGTCTCTGTCACTCCAACTGGGGCGTCATTAGTGTAACTGAGACAGATGCTCAAATCCTGTAATTTTCCAAGTCCGCAGTAGGCCCTCAGTTATCTGTCTAGACATACATGATATACAGGATGTTTTTTTTCTATTTGCTATAAATTTAAGGGAAGCGTATTTCATCATCATCATCATCATCATATCAGCCGAAAGACGTCCACTGCTGAACAAAGGCCTCTCCCAAAGATTGCCACAATGACCGGTCCTGCGCCACCCGCATCCAGCGGACTCCTGCGACCTTCACCAGGTCATCAGTCCACCTTGTGGGGGGCCTACCCACGCTACGCCTTCCGGTACGTGGCCGCCACTCAAGAAGCGTATTTAGTCCAGTATAACTAATTTCTCTATGAAACTAGTATCTTATATTATATCTTACTGTTATTGAGTTATTAAAAAAATAAGTTTAATTACTTAACAAGTATACTGCAACGTTTATTAGATCTTAGTGTTACTTGTGTTGACATGTGCCGTCAGTCAACTGAGAGTATTTCTTATGTTATTTTTAAGGTTCTCTCACACTTACTATTTCATTTATTGCGCATGGAAACGAAATTTTTTTTTGTAATTTAACAAAAACCGGTTTACACAGTAACTGCTTCTATTAATGTCCCAAGTAACCTGTCCAATTTATCGCAAATCAACACGAACACCCTGTATATGTGAACTGAGCAAATGGTGGATTTAGTAGTAAACTTACAGTTTCGCCATGTTCATCTGTCTGTACTGAACCGTACACTGAGGCAGCATGGCCTAACGTTCTCTAGGCCGGTTTTTATTTTAAGTCCATCTAGTGCTTGCTAAATCCACCTCCAAAATTCCGGAGTTAAGATAGCGACAGCTAAGTCAGGCTACTTTTAATTAAAACCTCTTTGATGCCAAAAAGCGTCTGTCCGATACGGAGAACCCGCATCTTTTGTAATTACTCTTATGCATCGTGTTCGCCTAAAAGCATGTTATGAAAGTGCATAAGATAATGTCGAAAAATGTTCATAGTACTGAATACACTGGGATGGATTCAGGAATAAGTTAAACTTTAGCATGTTTGTGTAACGGTTCAATAATGGTTTGTTACTGTTTTTATTGTTATTTTTGCAATAAAACATTAGCAATCACATTATCACATGATCAGCCTATGATAGTCCACTGCTGGACGTAGGCCTCTCCTATTAACTATGCGCATAGACGCATTAGGAGGTAAATACCCATAATCATCAATTCACCACGCTGGGCAAGCGCATTGGCGATCGCAGTAATGTGTCCACTATGATGACGCTGCTGCCCATCATCAATATTTTATCAAATAATGGTCAGTGACACTTCAATCCTTTAGCCGACTCTTACGACATCCGCTGGAGAAGTTGGGGTGGTGACAAATGTATTCTTACTGCCGTCACCACACGGCCAAAAACATTGGCAATTCACATTAAATAATCTGCATGTTATAATAAACGATGTTATAAAGATTTCCTAAAAAGCTTTATTCTCTTCATTCATCAACACAATTTTAAGAATAGAGTTATACACACTCCTCCAAACGGAATATCCCGATGTCCTGTTTGATTTTCATAATAGAAACTTAACCTTTATCAAAGTAACCATACATATTCATACGCATAAGAAACGAGGTGCTCTCATTTGCATACGTCGGTATAAAAGTACGGTCCGGACCCGGAATTTCCTCTTTTAGTTCCCGGAAAAATCCGACGAGAGATAATCCCATTACCTCAAATTTCTCTCCAATTTGGAAGACTACAAAAGAAATGCTCTATTATAACGGTGTATTTTAAATTATTTCTTTTTTTGTACGCTTAATTAAAATTCCGAAAGAATTTTTTTTTATGTTGGCACAACAAAGTGGCTCCACTCCACCTGATCGTAAGTGAAAAGTGGAGCCCAAATCGCGGCGGCAACGAACAGGAGACAAGCAGTAACCTGTCAGTTGCCACCGCCTTGCTGGCCCGCTAGATGCTTCTTCTTCACGCTTCGTTTAAAGGGTCCCAACTTAAAGTTATGCGGAAACACATGTGCCGGTATAGAATTCCACTTTTTAATAGTCCGGCATATGAAGGACTAAGTCAAACAATAGCGTATCTGTAGTCGGTGTCAAAAGTAACTCATATAAAGGAGAAGTGCTGATTTCTTTTTTTACAATATCTACACAATTTTGACTGAGTGACCTAAAGTGACCATGCATCAATAAAATTTTCAAATTAATTATTATGAAAATATATTTTCCTAAATATTAATTTAGTCGTGTATTGTAGCGTGTCAGTTTGTTGTTTGATAATGCAAATAAATGCAAGAACAGTCTTTATAATAACACAATTCGTGTTTCGACTACAGCTATTTACTATTATGAGCTAACTTTCAACTTTATTGTTTTCGACTTGAATTATGATATCCATCTGTCAATTTATTACTGTCCAAACTTAGCTGTCATTGTGAAGTTGAATTTATCGAGGCAGATCCGAAAACTTTTCACTCCTGCCCTGTAATGATCAATGGTAGTTTTGTACACTGACAGTGAGATTATGATCTAGCGAATGATTGATCGATTTTATAGACCGTTAGTGATAAGTTGATAACTTTATTGTTAGTATTTTGTTCTACTATTGTTGTGTGAAATTCAAACTTATTTAAGTACCTCACAAAGCTACGACAGACACGAAATACGAAATACAGAGCTTACTGAATCCACCTGGACAGAAAAGGCTTTTGATTATAAACTTCTCTAACATCACACTGCTGGAGCGTAAGAAATACTGTTGCTTTAAATGCATGTTAATTATTAATTTATTACACAAGTTTGTATAATTTTGAGGGGCATGATTCTTTTCGGATACCATTATTATTTTAAATCTACTACTATAACAGCCTGTGTCACAATCTCCGAATAAATGACAAAAAACACTATCCATTTCCCCGGGCATAAAAAAAGGAAAACTAACCAATGTACTGAATGTTCTGTTTAATGTGCGTAATTAATAAAATTAAAAAAACCGGCCAAGTGCGAGTCGGACTCGCGCGCAAAGGGTTCCGTATCAATTTATTATTAAAAAAATACAGTTAAATCAACCTACCTCAAAAACTATAGGAGATAATTTTATCAAACCAAAAATCGTTGATAGAGTTTATTAATGTGCATAACATATATTTTTTTCAGAATTTTATATCGCGTAGTTTAAAAAATAGAGGGGGGGACACATTTTTCAGACTTTGAGACCTGATATCTCGAAAAAGATTTGCTTAAATAAAAATGTGATGTATAAACCTTCATATCATTTTCAAAGACCTTTCTATTAATACCCCACACACTTATGTGGGGTACGATGTCTGATCCTTATAGGTTGGAGTGTGGTGTGAGGCAAGGAGGGCTCACCTCGCCTACATTCTTCAACCTATATATTAACGAGCTTCTAGAGGCGCTAAGTAGAATGCATGTCGGATGTCATATTGACTCAGTATGTGTCAACAATATTAGTTACTATGACGACACTGTTCTACTTAGCGCTTCTGCCTGTGGCTTACGTCGGCTACTGGAAACATGCGAAAAGTATGCTATAGACCACGGGCTTAAATATAATGTAGTTAAAAGCCACTTGATGGTATTTGAACCTAAAAACTACAAAATAGGTACAGTACCCCCCATAAGGTTAGACGGCACTCCATTGCAAAGGGTGTGGAATTTTAAATACCTAGGACATATTGTAACGCACGATCTTAAGGATAATATGGACATGGAACGTGAACGAAGGGCTCTGTCAGTTAGGGCCAATATGATCTCCCGTAAGTTCGCGCGGTGCACAAGGGAGGTTAAAATAACATTATTTAAAACGTATTGTACCTCTCTGTACACGTGCAGCTTGTGGCGGAGCTATACGCAACGGGCTTACGGGGCCCTCCGTGTACAATTCAATAACGCGTTCCGGGTGCTGGTGGGGCTGCCGCGCTTCTGTAGCGCATCAGGGATGTTCGCGGAAGCGAGAGTGGACTGCTTCTACACGAGCATGCGCAAGCGATGTACATCCCTGGTGCGCCGGGTGCGCGCCAGCCCCAACCCCATCCTCCGTTCCATAGGGGACAGGATTGACTGTCCGTTTATGAGGCATTGTTGCGACTTGCATATATCGCACTGTCAGATTAATATGTAGTTATTGTATTATTATTGTATTAAATTTTAACATTAGTATTAAGTACCTAATTCAACTCACCATATCATGTATGAGTCTCGTGTTACTCGAAATAAATGTTATTATTATTTTCGGAAATATTGTTTTTCTCAGCACTAGGCTGGGGTTAACTACATTTACGGGTTATCCACCAAGTAAATGCAGGGAGTGTTTTGGAAAATTATAAATATTATAATTTAAGTAGATTGTGGAGAATTATTTTCAGGGTCTATTTGCATGAACTTTCTCACAATACGGCAGGTATTTAGTATAGCGGCTTTTTGTAAAAGTGTGTAGATATATGCTTTTAGGCCTAATAATGTCAGACTATGATGTAAATGTTTTGGGATAACACCTGTTGTGGATAAGACTATTGGAACTACGTAGACTTTCTCTTGCCTCCATATTCGGGCTACTTCGTCTTTTAGGTCTGCGTATTTCGATATTTTCTCCGTTATGGTCTTCTGTAGATTGTGAGTATTTGGGACTGAAATATCTATAAGGTATGTGGTCTTATTCAGTTTGTCGATTAACGTGATGTCTGGTCTGTTATAGTGAATGGTACGGTCTGTGAGTATAGCGCGGTCGAAGTATAGTTTGTGTGAGGTATTCTCTAATACTGTCTCTGGTTTGTATTTGTAATATGGGGTTTGCTTGTCTTGTATAAGATTATGTTTGTGTGCCAGATTTTGATGGATGATGTTCGCTATTTGATTGTGCCTATGAGTGTAGTCTGTCTGTGTCAATGTTGTACACGCTCCTGTTATATGTTGTATAGTTTCAGACTGGGTATGGCATCTACGGCATTTATCGTTTGTGATGGAGGGGTCTTTAATTATATACTTTCGGTAATTTTTTGTATTTACAATTTGGTCCTGAATTGCAATAATAAAACCTTCGGTTTCTGGGAATAAGCTGCCTATTTTAAGCCATGTGTTTGATGCAGTGGTGTCTATGTGAGTCTGTTCTAAGTCATGGGGGTGGCGTCCATGGAGTACCTTCTGTTTCCAGTTATTTATTAGCTGTGTTTGCGGGTTGTTACAGTTACTATTACGTGTGTCAGGTTTTTCCTGAAGGTTAAGCGGGGTGTAGTTAAAATCATTTTGGATGATTGTCCTATGTATATTACTGGTATTTGATTTTGCATGAAAGAATGTCTGTAAGCTATGAATTTGTTTTTGCCATAGATGGTTGATGTTTATCATACCTCTACCCCCATCCTGCCTTTTAATAGTTAATCTTTCTATTGCAGATTTCGGGTGTAAATGGTTGTGTTTAGTTAGTGTAGTGCGTATAGTTCGTTCTATGGCTTCTATATCAGTCTTTGACCATTTGATAACTCCAAATGAGTATGTGAGAATGGGGATTGCGTACGTATTTATGGCTTTAACTAAATTTTTACCGGATAATTGTGTTTTGCATATTTTATGTAGTCTATTTTTGAATTCAGTATTTAACGTTTGCTTAGTTGTAGTATGGTCCAAGCCCTTTAACTGTTTATATCCGAGATACTTATATAAGTCATTTATTTCCATTGAGGTTATAGTGTTGTTGTCATCTATTGAATAGTTACCTGGTTGTACTTTTCCTTTTATTATGTGTAGTGTTTTACATTTTTCAATACCGAATTCCATGTTGATGTCGTTACTAAATTTAGCTGTGATGTCTACTAGTTTTTTCATATCTTTATCTGTTTTGGCGTACAGTTTTATGTCGTCCATATATATAAGATGCGATATTCGTGCGTCCATCGATGCGTTTTTGAAGGTATATCCGACTTTACTTCGATTTAACAAGTGTGATAATGGGTTAAGGGCAAGACAAAACCACATGGGACTCAAAGAATCGCCTTGATATATGCCTTTCTTAATGGAGATAGTGCGTGTAGTTACTGTTTGGTTACCGGCATTTAATTGAAGAGTGGTTTTCCATTGAGACATGATATTACGTAAGAATTGGGTTATTTTTGGATCTATTTTATAAATTTCCAGAATCTGTAGTAGCCAGGAATGAGGGATGCTGTCGAAAGCTTTTTTATAGTCTATGTATGTGCAGTGAAGGTTTCTGTTTTTAGCAGTGGCGTGTTTGTGGATAGTCGAGTCTATGATCAGTTGCTCCTTGCAACCCATGTGGCCACGCCTACACCCTTTCTGCTCCTCTGATATGATTTGGTTATGTTCTAGGTGACTATTTATTTTTGTAGCTATTACTGATGTTAAAATCTTGTATATGGTAGGTAAGCATGTGATTGGTCGGTATTGCGAAGGATGTGCGGTATGAGTTGTTTTAGGGAGCATGTATGTTATACCGGTGGCTATAAATTCCGGTAGATCTTGTTTGCCTAATATAATGTCAGTCAAGTTTTTTGCTATATATTTATGTAGAGATGTTAGCTTTTTATACCAATAGTTATGTATTTTATCTACCCCTGGTGATTTCCAATTGTGTAATTTCGCTGTAATATTTTTTATGTCAGTTTCTGTGATATCCTCAAATGCCATTTCTTCTATCGTATCCCATTTAGTTCTCTCTGTTTCTATCCAATCTGCTTGTTCATTATGCTGTGTCTGCTCTTCCCAAATACTACCCCAAAACTCCTCAAGCTGTACCTGTATTGGTATGGGTGTGTCTGTGTGTGCCTGTATATGCTGTGTATTATTGAGTAAATTTCTATAAAATCCTTTCTCATTTGTGCTAAATGATATGTTGTCGTTTTTCCTATTTTGTGCTTTCATGTACCTTCTCAGTCTATGTACTTTAAGTGCCAATTTCTGCTTCAATGTATCTAAGTATTCCTCAGGTTTTCTATTGTCTGTTTCATGTCTAGTGTGTGTAATCTTAGTTTTAAATATCTCTTCTACCCTTTTTACTAATCTTTGTGATCTATTATTATTTATGTATTGGGTGAGTCTGCCGCAATCTGCTCTAAGTTTTTCAATGTCTCTTTCTAGTCTGATTTGCCATGGAGGTTTATTTATTCCTTTTTTTCTGCCAGTTGTTGCCTGTTCTGTTATTTTGTAGTTCAGCTCTTCAGAAATGACTACTGCTGTACAGTAAATAAGAGTATGGATGTCTATTAATTGTGTATCAGTTGAGATAAATCGGTTTATTATTTCATGGTCAAAAAGATGAACTAATTGAGAAAGTTTGTTACTGTATCTTAGTTTTGGTAACTTAGGTCTGCTAGCAGGGTTCATTCCGGAGTATTTGGCTATTGCTGCATGAAATTTATTAATAATTTCTTGACTGTTTGTTTCAGTTATTGAATCTGGGTAAACTAAAGATTCTAAGTCATTTTCTAACGTTAGTGTTAGAGTTTCAGTTTGGGTGGATGTGTTGGACATATGCAATTGTGTGTAATTAGTATGCTGCATATCATCTTGTATGTCATTCTGTACTGGTGAGTCAGCGGTGATACTTAAGTTGCATTCTAGATTTCTGTTTAATCGTGTTTGTACTTCTTCTTTTAGTCGGGTAAGTTCCTGTTCAGTCAGTAGCTTATTTCTAATGATTCCCGTTCCGTTCCGTTGGTCGGATATACGTTGCTCGGTAACATTAACTGAAGGATATTGTTGTGAGAAGTGTTCATACAATTGCTTTCTATAAGTGGTCATATCGGTTTCGAGTTTAGTTACGTAATAGTAGGTGCGCATGATGAATAGGTTAACTTCTTTGCTCCAACTCATGCGCACTCTCGGTTTCCCAGCCTTAGTGGACGCAGGTAAAAAGGCATTCGCCTCCTGCGCAACATCTAAGTCGGGGGTGGGTGCTCGTCGTGAGCTTGCACCCACAGAAGAAACTGGTAATGGAATGTATGATGCTGTTGATGGACTGTAAGGCTCAACTAATGAACTTAAGCTAATATTGTCATTGTCTGTCAGTCTGTCATCTGTTTGGTTGGCTGTAGCATTTTCGGAAGATCCGGAGGGAGCCCGCCTATTCAACTCCTCTCCGCTGACGGTTCGCATGCTGAGACACCCAGCGTCAGCTCCAGGTGTGCCCCGGCGATCGCCCCCGGGAAGCGGCTCTAAACGTTTACTTCTCAATCTCATCTCCATAAAGGGTACCCAGAGCCATGTTAGCCACGTCAGTAAATTTGTATCGTGTGTCCGCCCCCTACGTGAATCTGATGGTCGATTCGGACGTATGGTTGGATTTAGGGGGCTTATTATTATTATTATTATATTATTATTATTATGTACAACTAAAAAAAAAATTCTATCCCTCAGTTACATGTATGGAGGGTCCCCACCCCAATGGTTTTTTTTACAATTTAGTATCACATTCCTGTAGCGGTTCATACAACACATATCCTTACCAAATTTCGTTACTGTAGCATTTATAGTTTCCGAGTAAATTGGCTGTGACAGACGGACAGACGGACAGACGGACATGACGAATCTATAAGGGTTCCGTTTTTGCCATTTTGGCTACGGAACCCTAAAAATAAATAAAAGCAAGTGACATTATATGAAACTTATTTATAAAACTCCTTCGTTTCTGTTGAGTTGGGTGTATGTATATTTAAATATACGAGTTCTACGCAATGGCTATAATTTACTGAAAATTACATGAACTAAAATACATTCCACTAATAAATAAAAACCGGCCAAGTGCGAGTCGGACTCGCGCGCAAAGGGTTCCGTACCATTATCAATTTATTATTAAAAAAATACAGTTAAATCAACCTACCTCAAAAACTATAGGAGATAATTTAATCAAACCAAAATTCGTTGATAGAGTTTATTAATGTGCATAACATATATTTTTTTCAGAATTTTATATCGCGTAGTTTAAAAAATAGAGGGGGGGGGACACATTTTTCAGACTTTGAGACCTGATATCTCGAAAACGATTTGCTTAAATAAAAATGTGATGCATAAACCTTCATATCGTTTTCAAAGACCTTTCTATTAATACCCCACACGCTTATATACAACAAAAAAAAATTCTATCCCTCAGTTACATGTATGGAGGGTCCCCACCCCAATGGTTTTTTTTACAATTTAGTATCACATTCCTGTAGCGGTTTATACAACACATATCTTTACCAAATTTCGTTACTGTAGCATTTATAGTTTCCGAGTAAATTGGCTGTGACAGACGGACAGACGGACAGACGGACATGACGAATCTATAAGGGTTCCGTTTTTGCCATTTTGGCTACGGAACCCTAAAAACCGACTAAAAACCTCATTCTAGTATAAACTCCTAAATCATTGCCTAACTCTGGAAGCCTGGCCGTTACTAGGACAATTCCCAACTCTGAAATTACTAAAATACGTCCCCATATTTCAGACCGACTACAAACCACGCCGGCCTGCAGTACTATAAATATCTAGTATTTAGTGCGTACTCGGTATATTCAGTTCCAAGTATGATTAAATTTTCACATACCAGTGGCCTATTTCACCATAATTACAAGTGTGACAATTGTAAAATATCACTGTTACTGACGTCACAGGCCTCCGTAGGTTGCGGCTACCGCTTACTATCGGATGGTCCATATGCTTGTTTGCCACCAACATAAAATTATTACTGATAACGTTATTAAATTATTAATAAACTACTTTTTATTTTCCGACACCCGTGACAATTGTCGCAAGGTTTACTTACAATTCTCATTCAATCTTGACATGAGGTTCGGCATATGTCGGAATTTCGCTACAATTGTCATGTTTTTTGTGAGAATTGTAATTTTGCTTCGCAAAAAAGTAGTTAATTACTGCTGATTTATTAAAGTTCCTGCACTAATTTTTATGCTGGTGGCAAACAAACGCACGGCCCTTCCGATGGTAAACGGTAACTGTAGCCTATAGACGCCCCATATTGGAGAAATAGTAAATTTACAATTTGTAGGACTTGTCAATGTGGTGAAATTGGAGCCAGGTATTTATACCCCGTTCTTAGTAATTTGTGGCGTGATTTATATTTTAAGGGCTGGCTTGAAATATTTATCTGTTTTGTGAACTGAATGTTTTAGTGATAGTTGGTGTCGGGGTGAATTATGTTAGTCTAAGTGTACCCTTTTATCATTGTCAACGCGACAGCCTGTCTTGAATATTTATTTTGTTGCTCGCCTACTTGTGACGGTTTACTTGGGATCTTTTTATTATAATGTGTTGCGTATTTTTACGTTCTTTTCAATAGTTGCATAAGGCTTTTGTAAATACCTATAAAATATTGATAGTCTTCGTAATACGTGATATTCTTGACATGGCTAAGTGAAGTATCAAGTTATAGTAGTAGATTGATGTCTAAGAAGCTATTGAGTATCAGTTTGTTCTCACAGTTCAAATATGATTAGTTGATATAAAATGTGATATATTATTATTTAAACTTCGTGGTAGGAAATCGTATAGGTAACTGTACTCGTATCACTAAGAATTATGATATGAACAGTCCACGGAAAAAGATAACTAGTCAATTCAAAATGTAGATGAAAACACAACCTTACTTTCAACAGAATAAGGTGAAAATCTACTTTAAATTACATAATTTCACAAATTCTTTCCCTGGATCCTTCAAATGCAGAAATAACTCTGTCTATATGTGACGGTTTTACGCCTGATACTTTTTTGAAACGATTTTCATGAAATTTGGAATAAAAAGACCCCGAAAAGCCGGTGAAAGACTAAGATTGCAGGCATAGAAAATTGCATAGTTTCCAAGACAGTATACCGGACTTCTACGGGCAACAACTAGTATTCATATAAAAATTATAGTTTTTCTGCCTTTTCGTTTTTGAATTAGGTCTGAGGATGGTATCAGATCAGATTAGCGACTAATCAGTTAATCACCATTTCCCGATCACGTCGTCCATACTCAAACTGTTACCCGAACGCTGTCGAATCGAGGCCCTGACTAACTGATGTAACGTGACCCGTTGGCTTATCAGGGTTCTGCTTTTATCGTTTGTGGTCGTTGTTTTTTCTAAGTAGTAATTAGTACCTAGACAAAGAATTAGTAATTTCAGCAGTTTGACGAAAATTCGATCCAGCGATCTCCGTATGTTTGTAATATAAGAATGTCCATAATTTTCTTCTTAACGCAGTGAATTTTTAAGATTATTGAAATTGAGATACTTGTGTAATTTTTGTAGTTTTAATTTTATACAGATCCCGCCTAAGTTTGCAATACTGGGTTCTTGAAAAATGAAGTTTATATGTATTTTGAATGGTGGGCAACGCGCATGTGAACCCCCTGGAATTGCAGGTGTCCATAGGTAGCTGCTTACTATCAGCCGGGCTGTATACTTTTGTTTGCTTTTATGTAGTAGGTTAAATAGGTAGACAGTAGGTTAATCCGCAAGTCCTATTGTTAAACTTGACGATGAATCGCAATAAAAAATATCTCTTTCATATTCCAGTACGTACAGTCGAGGAATTTAATTTCCTACCCATTTCGTACCTTGTCACAGTGACAATCAATATGAAAGCTGCTAGGACTGACTGTCATATTATGGCTACCGTGACAAGGTACGAAATGGGTAGGAAATTTAATTCCTCGACCGTACCTAAATAGTGTAATTTGCAGATTTTTGCTTATAAATAGTGAAAGTCAATATCGTCGGTTGACAAGCAACATCTCACTAAATAACAAATACTCGAAATTAAGCTCGTATCTCACTTCTGGGTCTCGTTTTATAAAGTTACAATTTACAATTTCGCTGTTTGCCTCTCTAACGCACGCATATATTGGCTAGAAAGAGAGGCAAACAGCAAAATTGTAAATTGTAACTTTATAAAACGCGACCCTGATTCAATACTACATACGAAGTTTCTGACACAGGTTGTGACAGTTTTTATAGTGTTTTTGGTTGTCAGCCGATGATATATTAGCTAATAATTCGACTGCTTTCTCAAGCTATAGGAATGTTGACAAAGCGTGCGAGTAGGTACTGCGAGTGATCACCGGCTATTAGGTCACCGGGCAAGCATTATACAATTAGGACTGGCCTGTACACGTACTATGAGTTGGCAAGTAAGATTTGCGCTAGCCTTTACTCGATACGTAAAGCTGACCATCACGTCCGTCCGCATGTATGGAGTGAGTGTGATACAGCACTCTGCAAGAGTCACGAAATAATGTCTCCTAAGTCCTGGCCTATTAAAAAAGTGTTTGGGAATTTTAACGCAATTGTCAAAAGAATAGTGACTAACTTCGTTTGTTACGGCTTCGAAAGGTATAAACAAAATGAACTCTATTACTAGAGCGCAAAGTTTAAATTCAACTGTAGGTAATTTGTACTTGTGTAAGTACACCAGGTGTCCTGGTCTGAGACTTACGAATTAAAAAGTAAAATGTAAAAAGCAGTCGTTGAACATGAACGTGAAGCGTTGTGAAGAAACATGGAGCAAGACATTAGTGTTAAAATACGTCTCCTTTCGGTTCAGGCACAATTTAATATCAGCCTCAAAGCTAAATCCCTTTGATTCAGCATTCAGAATGTGTCTGAAGTCAGTAGAATTC
Organism: Thaumatotibia leucotreta; assembly: GCA_025490895.1. Lineage (NCBI taxonomy): Eukaryota > Metazoa > Arthropoda > Insecta > Lepidoptera > Tortricidae > Thaumatotibia > Thaumatotibia leucotreta. The sequence continues at coordinate 18,609 of JALPQI010012130.1, forward strand.
CGCAGACTGCACTGAGACACCGCAAATTACTTCGCGCACAACATATAGGTAAATTCGTCATGTCATTTATGTTGCATTAAATAACCGCAACGCACATGAACCACGTAGAAAGTAATCCAAGAGATACTCGTAACTTATTAACTTGAATAACTTAAATATTATCCACCTATTGTGTTGTTTATCTAATATTTTATTTTCGTCAAAGCTACTACAGTGCTCTGCCGCTATGAAGTTAGTCCTGACAGTTGTCATTTCAATACCTTATGTGTCAAAAACTGACATCGTTGACAAATAATGTAGGTATTGAACTGACAGCAATCAGAGTTGAGTTGCCGAGCACGCAGGCAGATAACATACTACACCTACTCTTAACGTCTAAAATGTTGTGATCAAGGTGACGTAACTGAATTTAAAGTATCGTGAGACATTGGCACCTATGAATATAATTAAACGATTAAACTCACGTGTTTTTAGTCACTACGCGCGACATGTTTCTGAGAGCTTAGGTCGCCATTATCAAGAACGGAGCAAGGTCACATACTTCTAGAATCTACTCTCTCGATGCCGAACACCATCAAACTAGTACATTACGACACAAGTGCGAAAAACATGAAATCGAAACGAGTGACGATGTTTTAAAACACGACCGATAGGGAGTGTTTTAAATCGACACGAGTTACAAATTTCGTTTTTGCACGTGTCTCGTACGACGTTTTTAAGTACAGATAGCCCTCCGAAGATTTGGACTTGACGTAAAATGACCCACTTCTCGCACTAGAGCCTGAAAAGTACACCATCTGTACTAAAAATATATGTACGTAGGGTTTTTCAAATAGCTGTCAGTAGTCCTTGCCGCTCCCGCATCCGAGGATGTCGTTCATTGATTTATTTTTTTTTTTTTTTTTATTTATTTATTATCCAATATAGACCGAACTTGACATTTTGCGGTGTTGGTTCAACCTTGATGTGAGGTTACAGGAAAACGACACAAATTATAATATTTATCAAAGATCTACAAGGAAATTTGGGTTTTATATTGTTCACGCATCTGTGTCGTGTAAATTGTAATACATCTTACCCCCTCATAAGCGTCTCCTAACTTAGCAGGCCGCTAAGTAAGGTTTGTCGCATTTAATATTAGCATGTGATTGGTGCAATAGTATGTCGCCGCAAAATAGACTTTTACTAAATATATTAAGCTTTTGCTTCGATATGTGTCAGTAATAAAATATTTGTCTCTCGTTGAAATAATTATTTTTCTTTCTCAAGACTTCGGGTCGTGATCACCAGGAGCACAATCTCTCTTTATTCTTCTCCAAATCTTCCTACAATCAGCACCCTGGTTGATGGCCCAGAATACAGAAAATAAGCTGAATAGAACCCTGGACGTTGTCGCCTGTGGCATCACGACACGAATGGCATTCGACCATCGGGTTGCCCTGCCCCTGAGTTTAAATATTACTGTCGAGGTGTCATACCATTTTACTTCTATATGCAATTAGTAGCTCCAGGGCCAGTTTCGGCCACGGCGACTGCTGCCAACTCTGATATTGTCTCTGGTGTGACCGCTCGTCGCTAACGTAGCCTATCTTATTGCTGAACGTAGGTACGCAAACATAGAGGGCAGGTTAGCACACCATTGACACAATTTTATTATATGTTAAAACCGTAGGTGTTCGCGCTTTGATCTCATCACGCCTGGCATCAAGCTGAATGCGCCGCTGAGATCCAAACTCGCTTACTTTTTTGTTGACGGTCGCTGAGCATCAACTTTCAAATAAAAAAAGAATGATTAAAATAGTGAATCTATTTTAGATTCCTATCCGAAGTTCAGAGGTAACAAACAAAAAACGTACAGTCGAATTGAGAACCTCCTCCTTTTTTAGTTGGTTGAAAATACATTTAAGGACTTCTGTAAGTCCTCACAGTGATGCAGCCGTGCGCCCGCGGCGGTGCACGTGATTGCACCCCGGTCCCCGACTCGGTGCCTCTAATCAAGCCACATTATTTCACACGGTCCCGCGGGACTTTTGAGACGCTCCGATAGACTTGCTCTCTGGGACGGTTTTAAACTTGGAAATGACGAAAATTATGAATAGTTTTGCACTTTAGCGTTTGCGTATAGCGCATCAATTTGTGATACACACTACATTTGAATTGTTTTGTTCATATTTAGTTTTTTCGAGAAACGTCTAAGCTTGGGTTTTTAGGGTATTATTATCATACTCTGTTCTCACATGCGTAGCAGATAGTAATTTTTCAAAAGATTCGTGCCTATATATATTTAACATGTGAGTAATTAGTGGGGTTTAAATTATTACATATTATTTTATTCAGTTCATCACTCAACTACTGTTATCTCAATGCCTTTCCTGACAATTAGCTTGAACATTTTATCAATAAGACTAATCCAAGTAATCCATCATTGTCTTACACATGAAACACAATACCTATAAAATATTGAAGTTTTTCTAAATCATTTTAAAAGTGTCTGGTCAGAAAAATTATCATTGAATTTTTTGCGTTACTTTATATTCTCTATAGCATCGCGAGACTATGACCCAACTTTATGATGCACTGGTCTGATAAAAAGTCCACAAAGTCCGACTTCAGAGACAGTACGGTATCTTACAACCCCACTTAGCGAGGCGAAATTTTACAACTTCCTTGAAACTTCAATGGCTATAAATAAGAAGTTGGACGATGGAAAAAATAATGGCGACGGAGTTTAACCGCTAAACTAACGGTTGGATTAATCGCACAATTATTTACGGACATGGTTGCTTACCTACTAGTTTTTGCGTTCTGGATATTTTTCCAGTTATGCCGTTTATAGTGCAAATTCAGCAAAGTATCTTATGATATTCTTAAAGATTTTCATGTTTTTATTATTATTATTTTTTTGTAAGTACTGCATTTTCTAAGCACACACTGTATAGGTACACTTCAGTGCTTAGTATACTGAAATCTACTTCAGGTATTAGTATACTGAAATTAACATAATATTATCCTTCTAGTCTATGTACAACTGATAGTGTTATTCTCTCTTTAAAACGAGAACACTCCACTACTTCCATCCCGAATCTTCCTCTAGTTCAGACTTTATTCGACAAAGTAATATGCAAAGCGGCTAGCTTACAAATGCTTTAATCCATTAGAAGCTTCCTAGAATCGTACGTTATTAGAACATAAGTCGCAACACGCCACTCTGAAATTCAATACCCCTAAATGGTACTCGCGAATTCGCCCGTCTGGTGCATTTTTGGGTCAGAGCGGGGCATAAATTTGATGTTAGTAATGCATGCGGTCTCACGCGAACGTCACTTGCAATGCCATATTAGGGATGTTTTATACTTGTGTTTACTTCGTTTTGGAATAATAGTAGTTTGATAGTATAGACTTTAAAATCCGTGACCTGAAAAGTGGCTTTATGGTATGCCCTGCTTTATTGTTATCGAGTAAAATTCATTCTTCGTCATGAAAAACATTCTTGACTGTTGAGAAACGTTTCGGTTAGCAACTTAGCGAATCGATTATACGTAAGCACATAGTTTACTTGCATTCGTCACAATTTAGTATTACGAGCGAGTATAAATTTATATATTATGTATACCGTGGTATTCTGTCATAAATATAACTGTTATTTAGATTAATAATTCCAAAAATCCACCTTTTCAATAATGAAAGCGTTTCCTTCTTCAACGCATCCTACGGAATTGGAACTGTCGAATGCTAGGACATTGCACTACCAAGAGACGTCATTTTGCAATCGTATACGATAAGCGATTAGTCATAAATGTATGAGAATGACAGATTCGAACGATAAATCACGTGATCATTTCCATACATTATTTTATAGCCAAGCGACTTCTCGCTTATCGTATCGCTTATAGCTAGGCCTTTAGGTGATCCTTCAGCAAACATAGAAAAACAAATCCATAATGCTACTGCCGTTTTACTAGGTTTTTGAAGGCAAGTGAAACAAAATCTTGTAAAACTACAAAGCTTTGTTTAAAACTAGAACCTAAAGCTAACACAGACGCCACCGTGGTCATTGTTAACTACAACATTTATCTTTTTACTGCCGGCTGTGTGTAAACAAAAGTTCCCTCTGTTTCGTTGGATCGATTCTGTTAGAAAAGTTTAAAGTTTTAAAACTCGGTGAATGCACACGATCTGGTTCTATCCAACGGTTCAAACGAATGCAATTGTATTCGAAGGGTAAACATCCCGGAATGAGAATACTTGAATTACTTAATTTAACTTGACTCACTGACGGATTTTGTATGGTGTTGCTACCTAGATTTTTTTTACGTAGGAACAAAAATGAACCTTGTCGAAAACAAATGTATAGAACTTCATATTATGTTCAGCTCTTGGAATTAAAAATCAAACACTCAGTGAGAACACCACTTGACCATTTAGATAATGGATATGTTATTTCCCCAAAAGTATGCATACATTTAAAAAGAGCTTTAATAATAGCAAACCCGTATAGTATGAGTAGATAAATTTAATAATGTCTTCAATAGGTACACAGTATAAATTATAACCAGTAGGTAAAGCTGTATATTAAGCCTTATCAGTTATCAATGTGGTCAAAAGAATCATTTATAAATAAACGTTTCTACTTGACGGAATCGTGAAATACATCGTCCAATTTAAACCGTTTGCTACTGCCAAAACAGAAATCTGATATCAGATCGTATTTTATTCTCACTTTGCCAAACATCAGTTGAAAGATATAGCCCAGTAAACTTTGGCACCAATACGCGAGCCGCTTGGACGGCTTCGGAATGCGCTGGAATTCCACTTATTTGAGAAGGCGTCATGGCGTTCCGGTGCGATTCTAAATCCAAAACTCCATTTTGTTTAATAGGAGACGCCGTTCATATCAGTGAAACATTTGGAACACACGGCTAGGCTTACTTTTTCGTGTGACATCAGCGATCATGACCCTGCTCTTTCTTGAACCCGAAGGGTTCCTAGCACCAGAATGCACTGAAAACCCACTAAACTTTTCTGAAATGGAATCATGGCCCTCCAGTTCGATTCTAAATCCTAAACTCCAATTTATTTAACTAATAGCTAGATTATAGATTAGAGAATTTGATCATAGAACACACGAAAGTAATACAGCTTTACAATTTCGTATGATATCAACTAGTGTCAGCAGAGGTTTTTCTTGAACGAAGACTTCAAAATGTAGCTGTTTAATAAATATATGTCAGCCCATAGATTACTTCAATTATCAGACGGAGCGTATGAAAACAACTTGGGGTTACCTGCAACACACACTGCGCTCGCGCGCTGTAAGACTCATTAATTTAGTAATAAACATTTTTTTTACATAGATTTTGGCGAATCTGAAGGTGTCATTCAAAAACCTTACTTACCTTTGAGTTAAAGGTGTCCACTAAAATATTTTTCAATTAACACATTGAGCCCTGGGAACACCCGAGGGGAGTTCTCTGTGGGAAGTCCATTTTCGCTACGAAGCGGAAAAATCACGGGATCCAGCGTAGCGCGTAGCACTCGTTTGCAATGAAAGTGTTAACTAATAAGGGCTTAGAAAAACGAACACTCATATAGTTAGGGCAGCTGACTTGTTCTATTAATAAGTGTCAAACGATGGCCCCCTAAAGTATACTTACACATTTGGCTCACACCATTCATATTTCCCGACATAAAGTACGTTCCTGCATTCCAATCTCTGCGTTGGTACGTGTAAATGTAAGGAGTTGGAGTTTAAATGTAAGTTACGGCATGTCCCATTATATCTAATAATGAGTTGGCAATGTTGCCATGCTACGCGTCGCGGGAGCTTACGCCATTCCAGTCTACGACACTTGGCTTGTATCTTAAACTGCGCTTTCAACCTAATTAAAACTGGCAATATGCACCAGTACTTTTTACAGTAATATGCACCAGAAAAAAAAGATACCTTCCAGGATTCTTCAAGGGACTGCAGTATAATGTTGTTCAATAAGAACCTCAATAGAAAGGGGTCGAAAACGCGTGTGTGAATATTTTATAGTAACTGCTTACCATCAGGCGAGTCTTATTCTTGTTTACAACGGTAGTAATTAAATTAACCTTAAGACTTTAGGCGCTATAAGGTAACCCCGTGCGGATTTGGCCTCAAGTATCTCATTAGTTCAGCCGCCATCAGATATATCAATCATCTATTACTATGGCGTGCATGTTCAGTTCAGTTCAATAGAAGTTCTTGTGACTAGACGTAATATTCTGTCATACAATTAGGGCTTCCAAATAAATATTCCAGAGCTTCAGGTATTCGATATTCGCTTATTTACTTCATGATATTTGAATAGTCGAATTTATATATATTTGAATAGTTTTAATTACTTTGATTTGCATATTTACGTCAAATATTTCAATAAGGCGGTTTTTCTTGCAGTAATCAACATAGATAATTAATATTAAATATAATCATGATATTCATGATGCAGGTATATCCTAACTGTCCGGTTTCCAAAATTTCATTAAACCCCTAAAAAGTCTAAATAATGTTTTTCTAATAGGTACAATGTAATAGCTTTGATGCAGGATTCTTATTAAAACTTCGTAATTGTTGCTGTGAAGTATCAAATGTTCTCAAATATGTTCGAATTCCCTATGCCTTAATTCGAATACTAAAATGGACAAGTTTTCGAATATCCGAATTGGAAGCCCTACGTGCAATATTAGATGGTACCGCAACGCTGCAGTCGCTGCACTAGTACCTCTGCTGCAGGCGGCACATAAATCATTTCGGCGCACCAAACCGCTGCTGAGCACCGCGGATCCATTACCGGGGTTCAATATTCATCATAACCACACGTTTTTAATATTGTGTAAAGAGACGTTTTCGTTAAATTATGGAGCATATTAATGGCAAGCTTGTATAATAGTACATTGTGTATTTAGGGCGGTAAGTAAGAATTTGCGAACGAGTGTGAAAGTAAAGCCCAAGCCGAAGGTGCGGGCTTTACTTCACACGAGTTCATAATTCTTGTACCGCCCGTGGTACACACAATGTTTTTCATCACACCTGTGATGCAAAAAAGTAAATAAAACAATATATTTTCACAAAACTTCTCTTAAATGGTCTAAATCAGGGATGACTTAATTTCATCATTTTCATAAAAAGAAATCTAGGCGCGGCGCGCGGCGTGCGCCGGACCGCGCTAGTGCGACGTAATGTTGTATGAAAATCCTTAACGGCCTACGGCGCGCATCACCGCAGCGTATTGGCGCACTTACCGAACAGGTATGATGAAAAAATGTATTTTGAATTCTAGGTGCTAATGACAGTACTTATTATGTCAACTCTATTGGTCTGATTGCAGACGAGTATTTAAAACAAAGTTCGGCCTAGCCAGCCATATCAGGGCTCACATTAGACAACGTCCATAGAGAATTTATTTGGAGTCGCCGTCATCGAAAACGATGAGGAGGACTATAATAATACTATATATTTATTATGTAGTAATTAATCAGGACAATGTTGTGTGATACGATGATAATTATTTGTTTCTTGATATAATTAATAATAATAAGCAAATAAAACTTGTAATTAAATTATCTCTGGCCAGTTTAGTCTTTTTCGGGCGATGATTTGAACTAGGCTACCCACATTAAGGTATCGAGTGGCGACCGAGCACAAGGTAGAGTGATGACCAAGTGAAGGTCGCATGAGTCCGCTGGATGCGGGTGGCGCGGGACCGGTCATTGTGGCAATCTTTGGGAGAGGCCTATTCAGCAGTCTAGTTGTTGACTTATTTCGGCCGATGATGATGACTGACACATCAAGTAGTTTACACGGAGATGGTTTTGTTACTATCTTAAATGAATACTCCCTGTTTTTCTATAAAATCTGTAGATAAGATAACCGCGAACACATTCAGCGTAATATATCCAATAATCGCGTATAAACTGCATCCGTGGCAATCGTATAAATCATATCGCCGGCCACAAAAGGCGACCCATTTGGAACCCGACCAGACATCGACCGTTAAAAATTTCATTATAGAATTTAAAAGCGATGGAATTGATAAGCTCCAACCCAATGGAAGATTTTAAAATTGGAATGTTTTTTAAAGAACTGGCGAATTAATTAAAAGTTAAGCTGTGAGATTTTAGTCATACTTTTTTATTAACTGACAAAAGCACTGCGAAACAGACTAAGTGACTCAGACTAACACAGTATAAGTGTGTGTATAGCTCTGTGATTATCATTATGCATAGATGTTCATGTTAAAACTAATTAGAACCATTTCCTAATAAACTTGGAGACCTTTGTGTACGTATGTGACTGATAATGTATAGCGTGTCTTATTTAATACTAGCATATAATTTACCCAGTTCTAGTATTTGTTGAAAGGAATTCTAAAAACCTAGTATTGAATGTTAGTACGTCGATGTAATGATTTTTTAAATTACGACTGAGCTGCAATGTACGCCGTCCACACCTTAGTTTCATACGATAAGTAACACTGACGTGAGAAGACCAGGTGGTACTCGATTTAATGTGGATGAAATAAATTGCGTGCTGAATTATTAGGAAAACAATGTAAGCTTCCCTGGGTCCTATACTAATCGTCGTTACAATACACCTCCTGTATATTACTAGTCTTAACATAGGATGACCAGTGCCCACGTCTTCGGCACACATCATCAAACTTCGGCTAACTTCGGCCAACTCCGTGCTCTGTAGCTAGTTTGAGAGCCTTTTCAGAAACCCTATCCGATAAGGCGGAGAATAAACATTGATACAAATCTTAAAGAGCAATATTAAGACGCCCTGCTACGCTTAAAGTTAAGTTGTCTGGAATAAATTGCTTCTGATAAAACTGTCTCGCTTTACAAGCTTTGGCGTTTTTTAACTTAAATTTTGAAAGTAGCCCGTTCCAGGTAAAACAAGTTGCAAAGGTATTCCAGGGAAAGGAATTCAATCAACTAGGTACCGGGTGTTGAAATGAAGGAATTTATTCGGTATGTCAATATCCGAACAGGCAAATGGACTAAAACGAATTTTTTAACTTTTATTGAAGATTTTAACTGAAACCTGTTATGTTGATCGTGCTCTACTATTTCTATAGTTAGTGATTTTGTTATTGCAATGATTATTTTGAAAGAACGAAAGAAAAGTTCCTTAGCTGAAGGTATCACCGAATGCCGTTACAATATCGTCGGAGATAATACTCTAACAAATTCAATTAGGGTAAATTTGAATGTCATTGTTTGATGTTTGAACTCGTTTATATTATTTTAGTTATGAAATAGTTTATATTATTGTGTAATTTTCTGTCTAAAATATTATTGTTCAAAGTAAACCTTAGGTAAGTAAGTACCTATCTCTATGCGGGTTCGCTTTGTCACATCTTGAATTCGTTTTACCTTTTAAAGTGTTTCACCTAGCAGACTGACAAAAGTGAATAAAGCTATATAGTACCATGTAAAATTGTCTTAATCTAAACCGGCATTCACACTGTTAACATTGGCTGTGCAAATATATAAAAAGTCTCATCCGAGTGCGGCTCGAACGCGCCGTATTTCCTCGTCGATATGAAATATGTAGCCTCTGAATAAAATAAGGGTAAGGACACACTGCTTTGGCATTGGCCGTGTGGTGACGGCAGTAAGAATACATTTGTCACCACCCCAACTCCTCCTGCGGGTGTCGTAAGAGTCGACTAAGGGATTGAAGTGTCATTGACGATTATTTGATAAAGGATTGATGATGGGCAGCAGTGACACATTACTGCGATCGCAATTCACTTGACCAGCGTGGCGGTTATGGGCATTTACCCTCTAATGCGTAGTTAATAGGAGAGGCCTACATCCTGCAGTGGACTATCATAGGCTAATGCATGCATGCATGCAAGGACACACTGCACTAGCACGTAAATATTTAAGGACGTAATAAACGGAAATAGATGTCTTGTATTACAGAAAAATACTGCTTATGATCAAGGAGCGGAATTTCCATAGCTAAAATCTAACTGTCAGAGGGATTGACCAAACTATTTTATCGACTTATCGATGTTGAGGAATAATCCATTACCAACTAAAAGATTATTCTGTAAACATTATCCATCTTAGATAATTAACTTGAATTTCGATATTAAAATAAATCATGACAGCGTCATATATGCTATTTATGTCACTTAAGTTTTCATAAGTGATAGTTTGTGAGCACATGCGATGTCAATATCAAAGCGTTGACGCCTGACATGATTTATTTTATTATCAAAATGTAAGTTACTTATAAAAGAGGTCAAATCCTATAGAATAATCTTTTAAGTTAGTAACGGGCACTACCGTAACATCGATAAGTCGATAAAATAGTTTAGTCAATCCCTTGACAGTTAGATTTTCGCTATGAAAATTCTGCTCCTTGCTTATGATGGTCCCACTTTTTTGTTTATCGTCATTTTGGCACTTGCATATTTCGCACCTTCAGAATTATAGTGACCTAATCCATAATTGCCGTGTGGTGCCGGCAGTAAGAATACATTTATCACCACCCCAACTCCTCCTGCGGGTGTCGTAAGAGTCGACTAAGGGATTGAAGTGTCACTGACCATTCTACAAGATTGATGATGGGCAGCAGCGTCATCATACTGGACACGTTACTGCGATCGTCAATCCGCTTACTCAGCGTGGCGATTATGGGCATTTACCTCCTAATGCGTCTATACGCATAGTTAATAGGAGAGGCCTATGTCCAGCAGTGGACTAACATAGGCTGATGATGATGAATCCATAATTAGACTTAAGTGGGGCTGGGCTGGATACCGCATGCATAGGTTGGAAAAGTACACCGGAACAGTAAACTTAAACTTTTCTCGTAGTAAATATTCCGCTTGTGTGCTCCGTCCTTTACGTTTATATTTGGCATCTGCACCCCAACGCCATTGGCTTAGCAGATCGCAACTTTGCCGTATTGCTTTTAGGAATAAAACTGTTGTCGGTTCTTACGAGTTTGGCTTCTAAGTTTCTGGTGTAATAGTGGGGTTTTGTGTTATCAACGTAATTCTATATTCAAATCTACATCAGACTGGTATGTATACAGTATATTAAATATTTGTATAGATGAAATAAAACTATGAAAACGGATAAACTCGCGTATATTAACTAATTTTAACTTCACAAAACCACCCTCCGCAGACCACGAAACCTGTAAAGTATTCGAAACGTCGGAATGAAGTTAAAATTAGTTAATACACGCGAGTTTATCCGTTTTCATTCATTCACAGTTTTATTTCATGTGTAATCTTCGCGGTAACCGAAGAAAATATTATTTGTATAGATATTTATTATTTCCAACACACTCGATTGTGCTGATGTTTAACCACTTTCACCATTTAACATGTGAAATGTAATGTCTTTAGATACCTAATTATTTTATTTATAAAGAAACTAGGTAACCTTGATTTGTCTATTGCGGATTGGTGGCCGCTTTCAGACGGGAGAAGCGCAGGGCGTCCGATCGCTCGATGGGTGGACGATATTCGGAAGAATACGGGGTCACTTTTGGATGAGATTAGCTCAGGACCTGGACCAGTGGCGTACAAGAAGTGAGTCCTATGCTCAGCAGTGGGCTAATAACGGCTGAATATGATGATGTTGATTTGTCTAAACAAATTTCTTACTAATAAATATTACAGATTCAAATATAACTGTCTCATACGCTTTCACGCCTAAACAGCAATCAAGATGTCCTTAAAATTTTCCAGAGACTTTTTGTTAGGAATGCCCTTAACCAAATCCTACGCAGACAAAGCAGTAGGTATTTGATGCTGTGAATACTTCAAATAAACGTGATAATCAAAATGCAGCTTCAGCTGAGCGTAAAAACACGATGGCCGATATTTTAAAAAGACAGCAACGCTCGATTGAACTAATGCTCTCCACGGAACCCTCGTAGCTCTAAAAAACAGATGTTTTTCAGAGCGATCAGCTGAACGCGTTCAAATCCTCGACGCTAAACTAAATGGATGGACGTTGATGCTCTCTCGGAGAATTTAAGAGCTCGCATATGTCCAATTGTCCATGTCCAAGTACCAAAATGGCTGTAATATTTACCCGAAACACGAGTTATTTTTTATTATGGCTTACAATTATTTTACGAGACTCTAAACTGAATGAAATAATAATTTATTGATCCCGGGTATTAAAATTGAAATGAAATTACAAATCGATGAATTTGATAATCGAAATTAAAGTGTGAATCTTCTTTTTAACAGAATGTTCGAAATTTAATTGTGATTAAGATATCGGTTGCCGATATCGTAAAGTAAAAATTATGATACACCCACAGATACAGATTTCTTAAAGTAGGCTATTTGCTTACCGCCGCTAAACATATTGTAGACAACTTATGATATGGATGTAGATAAAACTAATAAATAAATTGATGTACTAGGGTACCTACTCTCTTAAGATGCTTTTGTATAAAAAATGTGAAGTTGTCTGATTTTGGTACCTATGTAATTTTTTTATAGTGGTCGGTCTTAGTTAACCAGCTTTATTTCCAAACATTTTATTTATTTTACCAATGAGTTGAGAACGCAGTGAATTCACCAAATTAACCAGAGCGGGGTCGAACTCGGAACCGGCCAGCAATCAGTTCAATTGCCGGCGATCATCATGTTTGAACTACCCTTAAAGACCGAAAACACAGATTACGTAATACACAAAGAGACACGTAACTCTATGGAGCAGAATAGTTCATTACGTTACAAGTGCGAAAAAAATGTAGACCGAAACGAGTGGTGACCGAAACGATTCATAAAAATACGACCAAAAGGAGTGTTTTAAACCGACACGAGTTACGAATTTTCTTTTCGCGTGTGTATCGTACGACGTTTTACAGTACAGTCAGCCCTCTAAAGTTTCGACCTGACAAGAAATGAACCACTTCTCGCACTAGCGCGTAAAAAAAGCACCACATGTACTGACAGTGGCGACTTAGGGGTAAAATAATATTAGCTTATAGCTCCGTAGTCTAGTTGCTAGTAACCCTGCCGAAAATGCTGAAAATTCCGGGTTCTAATTGTGGCGTAAGCCGAAATAACCACAGATACTCGGAACCATAGATACTCGGTGGTAATGTGAAAAGGCCTATTAGTGACATGTTTCTTCAGTAATAAGGCATCTGTGCCTTGCCAAGCTCTTGTGCCATTTACGGAAAAACTTGAACAATTTATACATCTTGACCCAATGAAATAAGGTCTACAATAAAACGGTTAAATTGGTCTTGGTTTTGCCGCTACAATTTGTGGGATTGCTGTGTGAACTTTTGACGTCGGTCCTTTTGATTTAAGACTGTTGTTTCGTTGTTAAAAAGTGACCTTTTTTCTGTTGTGTCTTAATTTAGTGCCTCACTATCGCATAAACGTATCTCCCGTTGATTTCTTTGTCTTACGATAATGTCCTATTTTCGGGCAATTGTTGTGGTGTACAATATTGTGATTTTAGAATTCGTTATGTTAATGCATAAACTTTTTATTCTTATTCTTTTTTGTTAGCATTCGTACTCTCCGTAATAGCTTGGTTGGTAGTGTTGGTACCTTTTCTACGAAGATGGAGGTTCCGGGTTCGAATTCCACTGTACCTATCAATTTTTGTCTGTATGCGAGCATTCCTCAAAAAGTTTGTACATTTGGATCACGTCTTAGATTTAGATAAACATTGGTAGGCTGGTAGAGTCAAAGTCGCTGAGCAATTAAGATCCACCACATTTCCCAAAATGTCCCAAAATATTTGTATAAAACATTCCTTTTTTGTTACCGAAAATGTATAGGAATCTGGTAACAAAAAGGAAACTTCAAACTTTTTAACCGACTTCAAAAAAAGGAGGAGGTTCTCAATTCGACTGATTTTTTTTTTTTTATTTTTTTTTTTTGTTGTATGTATGTTATCTCCGAGAATAGTGAACCGATTCTTAAATTTCTTTTTGTGATCGAACGTGTATTACCCCGAGATGGTCCCATTGGCACCAAGTTGGGGTCTGATGATGGGATCCTGGAGAAATCGAGGGATCTCTTCAAATGTTATAGGTACATGTATGGCGCTTTTGGTAATTTTCATTCATTTACAAGAATTTGCATTCAGAAAGTAGGATTTGAGGAAACCAATGATGCAAACATCGGTTGAAGTCGGTTTTTTACATTTTTAATTTGGTGATTATTGAGAATTGCACATGTGGCTATCTATTAATGTAATGTAAGTCATTGTAGGTATATCTTCACTTAAAAAGTACGCATACCTATTAAAAGTTTTAGATTTGTGTTAGACTCATGATGTTGTTTAATACATTTATCTATTTTTATGAGATATATTTGGGTGAATCAACTTTTTTCTGTCTGTTATTGCCATGGTTACAGTCGCCTGAGTCACGCTGGTTTTATGCAAATGTATGCTCCTTAATTTATGCAAACATGCATATCACTACATAGTATAAAATAAAGTCACTTTTTCTGTCCCTATGTCCCCTATTGTACGCTTAAATCTTTAAAACTACAAAACTACTAGCAACGGATTTTGATGAGATTGTTTTTAATAGGTAGAGTAATTCAAGAGGAAGGTTTTTATGTAGGTATAGTACCCGTGCGAAGCCGGGGCGGGTCGCTAGTAGTCCATATTTGTAGATAACCCATCAAGGAAAGGGCTTATTAACACCAGAAAATGCACGTTTGCATAGTTTAAGTATCATAATTATGCATAAAACCAGCGTAACTCAGGCGACCGTAACCATGGTAATAACAGACAGAAAAAAGTTGATTCACCCATTGAGGGAGTACTGTTTTTTAAAATGATATACCTATAAAAATATGATGTATCTCTCTGACACTACCGACATGCGTATTTACATGCCTTTGTCTTTGTAGTAACTTAACTGCGGACTAATAACTAGAACTCTATTTCCGTTCTCTCCATTCAAACGAGCAAGACAATAGTTCCACACCCATTCATTATTGTAATGTTATGTGTTATTCCAATGTTGATTACATTTTAGGTTAGAATTAATTATTACGGCGACATAGGTTTAGAAGATGAAGGTAAATTAAATTGCCACTTCATGTCATGAAAACTAAAGGAAATTAGAGTTTCTTTTCGTTTATGATTCCTGAATATATTTGATAAAATTGTTAAATGCGGTTTTATTATACGTAATCATTTTGATTAAATTATATAGTACTGTGTTTTTTTTTCATAGGAACTTACTAGAAAATCCTTTCCTTTTGTATATTGTCATATCTGCTTTGTCCTTTTTACTGTGGGTCACGAATAAATTATTTTCTATTTCTATTTTCTATAAAATTACTGTTTCATAAAATGTGTCAGTCCACATGGAAAGGTACCTTGTCACGACTCTTAAAACAGACCTTATATGTTCTTGAATAAAGTCCATTTATATAAACACCGTGACAAGGTACCTTTCCGCGTGCACTGACACAAATGGTTACTGTTAAAACATTATAAATCTAAAAATTTTACATCGTTTTGGGTGGGGTTTCTAGCAATCAATAAAAAAAAAAACAATCTAACGCACATAACAGTAAAATCATGTAAATGTAAGAAGGCGGTTATGCGAGCAAGTACCAAGAAAATGATACGACGAGATGTCAAAAAGCAATCCAGAATCCGCTCCTGTGTAAAAACAATGACAATAATTAATTCCCTGAAATGACCCAGTCCTGTCCCATTTCCCACCCCCAGTGTTATTCTTACCTCTTACCCAACTTGACGCCTCAGTCCAATATGGTTATCGTGAGTAAAGGTCTTCGCACACTATAACAACTCCACGCCAACGCGGCAGCAACTCTACTCACACTCACGATGAGTAGTTAACTAGTTGATCCACCCAATGGTCACTAGTGGACAATGCGGTGTCAACGAGTGGGCAATGAAAATGGTTGCTCGATACACGTCAGTCGCAAACGCATAGTCGTTGCGTGGACAACGTGTGGTTGTTGCGTGACAAACGAGTCGGGGTTGACCTTTAGTGTACAATGCGTAGGCCACTCGTCGTACACTATTTTAATATATTTTTTTGAAATTAAACCTTGAACATATGATATATGGTTTAAATTTCAATGATTAGACTTGAGTCGAGTGGGTGTGGAGTTGAAATAGTGTGCGAAGACCCTTAGTCTATACGGAGCTATTATCGAAGCGTGTAACTCGTAGTAAGAGCAGAAAGGGTGGCAAGCCATATCGGACAGTAAAATATATAAAAATTTTGTTCGACGTTCTACTGTATTATGGCAATGTTCATCGAACGTTTTCAGACATGTATTTAATAAAGACAAAAAATTGGTACACTCCATTTGAATTTAGAATAACCTTCGGGTCCGAGAAAGAGACGTCGGGCAATCACTAGTGACACAAGATAAAGCAGCTTTTCATCATCGCACCGCTCGCCACCGACTGGGCGCTCATCCTCACACCTTGCAACCTAAATGGTCGCGCACCGTGCGGTTTCAGAGGAACTTCCTCCCGCGGACGGTCCGTCTGTGGAATGAGCTCCCTGCCGAGGTTTTCCCGTTGGACTACAGTATGGGGTTCTTCAAAAGAGGAGTGTACAAGTTCTTATTGGGTCGGCAACGCGCATGTGACACCCCTGGGGTTG